>LPNX010727236.1:365644-510507 GCA_001517045.1 Pseudotsuga menziesii
GTTAACAGATGCTTTTTACATTTCTACTTTGTTGTATTTCAGCAGTGGAATATCAGTCTACTCGTCAGGTTAAATTCCAAGTGCAAGTCCTGGGTGATTATGACATAAGAGTATGGAATTGGCCAAATGAAAAATAGTTGTAATTACCGATTCATATTTTTAAGGGACACCGTATTGGTAAAAACAGGCTGCTTGTGGGCCTAACAAATTTGGGCCAATTGTAATCCTCTTGGAGCTAGACAGAAGGCAATTTCCACCTTAAAAAACAAAAACTTGCATCCATCGCTTGGGTTTAAACACTAATAATTGATATAGGGTTTGATTTCTCATGCAGGGTTTCAGAGAATCCCTGTGCAGCAACAAGGTTTTGCAATTATAGGATTAAGAAGAAAATATCGGCACATATTGGGAAATCGAAAAATATTGTCGATAGCCATTGCAATCGGCACAGTGGAAATGAAAACATATGAAAATCTGTAAACATTCACATAAACCCTTGGATGACAATCAGGTATTAAAATAGGGCACAAGAAGTATATAATTTAATGTGGCAAATGCAAATAACAACAACAACATACATCGCATACATCAAATAAGGGAAAACAAATGGGGATGAAAAATAGACTAGCGTACCTTAGCGGGCCATGCCGAAAATCCCTTAACCTTGGCGAGAACAAGATATCCGAGCCTCCATTGTCTGTAGGCAGCAGGAGCCTCCATTGTCTACAGGAAGCTATTTTTCCTCCTCGTCTTTTAGCCGGTGCCATGTCGTAAAACCTTGATGGAAACAACAAACGTAACACTTATTATTATTCATGTCTGGCATACCCTGAACAAGAATTATACCCTCCCAGTCCTCCTCGTCCACAATTTTTATAACACCATTAATTCCCAAACGCCACAATAGTGTCAATGCCTCTAACAATTGGTTACCTCTTAAATCATGGCTTAATATTTTACAGTGGCAATATTTTCGTGGCTCCTTGGAAAATGAAGTAATGGGCTCACAATGGAATCAGCTGGCTGCATTCAATAGAATAAATAATGGAACACCGATTGCAAGCGAAGATTGTGATGGAGTTTAACAACTTTGACAGTCCGCTCAATCTCGACCCAACCCATTTATATCTCAAGATTTAACATCTCCACCCTCCCATTGATATATAATTTCTTCTTTGGCGTGTTTATGTATAACCAATAGGGAGTTTAATTCCCTCCATCCCGACCACATAGGCTTTCATCTCTTCTTCTTAAAGTTGTATTTTCTTTTATTTTTAAAACTAATGAGAAAAAAAGAAAAAGGTAAAAATTTAACAAAATGGATTTAAGAAAATTAGCAAAGAAATCGATTGCTATATGGATGTTTTCACCATAACGTCATGTTTGATGTGTTGTCATGGGACCTAGTCTATAATGTCATCTCTATGTGGGACTTTCGCTTACAAGCAAGAAATGGTCATTTCAATCTCTGTGCAACCAAGAATAATTATCATTGATTGGGCCATATTATCAAGTCAAAACATAATGTCTAAGGGTAAGGGGCTCATGGGTCATGTGTGATGCCTTAGACCACCTAAAATGCCGTATATACTACATAGATAATATTGAGCCAATGAGTAAGATATGTTGGTCATAGTGAGGTTTGACACACAAAGTATGGTTTTTAGTCACTAGGCCATGATTTGATGTGAAAAGATTTATTGGGCCAAAACATTTTTTCCTTAGGGCTCATGAACCATGTGTGGGGCCTTAGGCCACCACAAATCCCTATAAAGGGAATATTGGCATGTGAGAAAGATATAGTACCTCTTTTATGAATTTTGGTTAACCATGGATATTTTTTGTAACTTAAGCAATGGCAAGGTCAAAAGACATAGCCGTAGGCCATAACATTTTCATTTGGCCTATAAGAAAAATATGGTCGTAGAAGATTCTACACAGGGCGTAACAGAGAAATAGGAAAATACAACAACAATGGAGAATCCTTTGCATTTGTTCTTAGAAATCACGCTACCTGACATAAAATTATAAACAAGCCACATGAGTTGATTTAATACCCAATTCTTTCCATATTTGGTATTTTGATTCAATCCCAAATTCTCTCCATCTTCAATGATCCTATTGAACGAAAATTCACCGATTTCTTTAACAGAATGTGGAAGTTGGAAGCTGGGAGGTCATCCAGAGGCTCCATGAGAAAGAATTATCATGACTGGTACTTGAGTAATAGGCGGTTCGAGAGCCGCTTGTTATAAATCCAAAGCTTCATAGTGTTGTGTGCCCGATTCATTAGTCCCTATAACAGAGCAGGCTCACCCGCTTCGTTCTCAGCATCCAATGATCATATGGATTTGGCCCCTTGTCCCCGTGATTTATGTACCCTCATAGAGTTTGAGGTATTGATACTCAGATTAGGTCTCTTGGCTGGGTCTTATCTTGGCTAGTCCTAATTAGTCCATCTGTGTGAATCCCTCTCATAAAACATAGTTGTAAATGACAATATGTAGTAATAAAAAATCCAATCGCAAGATAGTGATCTAAATTTTGGTGACCTAGCATCAGTAGCACCACCAGCATAGGTATATATTATATAGTATCTAAGAGAGAATCATCTAAGACAGAGACAATAGAGGCATCAACATCAGTAGAGCTCCTAGTTTACTTTGATCCATCCCCAAAACCCAAGATTTGAATGACTTGGCCCAAGAATCAAGACACCCACGTTGCCAACTAGGCACCCTGAGAAGTCCTCATGGGCGAATAATATTAAATCCTCGGCGAATAATATTAAATCCTCTCATGACCGAATTAAATCCTCTCATGGCCGAATTGGGGATGGACCAGACGGACCAAATTGATACTCATAACCCTGAATCCATAGATTGATTTTGCAGAAGCCCCTTTGGGAAATGGGTAGTTGTACATAGATATATATTTGAAAAATCCTTCATTTTTTGCTTCGCCTCCCTATGAAACTTCATAGGTTTTAATCTATATTTTAATTTATATAATGTATAAGTAAATAATATGTGTATATATTTAATTATATTAAATCACATAACATATGAACTATATATATTTATTTATATTAAATCTTTTAACATATGAACTATAGTAACATATTTGTATTAATTATATATTATTATTATATTTACATATTTTACCATTATTAAGGTGAAAGAAGTTTATATATCATAAGGGTGTTTATAAAATATTTACCTATTTTATAAATTCTATTAAGTATTATATTTACATTTATTATAACAAGTATAGTATGGATGGACTATGAATGTATGGATTTTAACATAATTCCCTAAAATGAAGCATGTTTTGTTGGGAGAAAGAAAATGGGAACAATTTCAATATTATGTTTCCCTTGTGGTTTGAATTTTGTAATTTGGTGGGGTGTTTTAGAATAATCCCACTTGTTATGCATGCTTTAAATGGTAAAGATATCCCATATGCTTTAAATGATGACGATGATGAACTAGATGACAATGACAATGATGATGTTTTTGATGATGACGATGATGGAAATGATGATGATGATGATCATCATCATCATCTTTGTCGTTGTCATCATGATTATCACAATAGTCATCATCATCGGCATAATCATCATCCATGTCATCATCATCGCCATTGTCCTTGACATCATCATCATCATGATTATTGACATTTTCATCAATTATTCATCATTACCTTTGGCATAAGAAATATAATCTACCCAAAATATGTGATTAGTGGAAAAGGGTCATGGAGGACACACACGATTTATGCATGAAAAATAACAACTTATTTTTTAAGATGATCAACATCATCATTCTCATTATATCCATCATCATTGTCATTGTCATCATCACCATCATCATCATTAATTTCATTGCCATCATAATCATCGGCAATGTCGTCATTGCCATTATCCTCCTCCTCCTCCTCATCATAATCGTCATCATCATTATCATTGTCATCGTTCTCCTCATTATCAACAACATTATCATCATTATCATAACCATCCTCAATATCATAATCATTATCCTCATTTTCATCTTCAACATCTGGGTGTAAAACTGGATGCAAAAGTGGATAAAAACATGGATGCAAAAAAGGTTGCAAACATGGATGCAACAAAACTAGGTGCAAAAGTGGGCACATAATGGGGTGCACCAAAAATGGATGCATAAGGTGATGCAAAAGTGGATGCAAAAAATGATGCAATCATGGAATCAAAACATGATGAAAAAAGTGGCGCAAAATTGGATACAACCATGGATGTAAAATTAGATACAAAATTGGATGTGAAAGTGGATGCAACAAAAGTAGATGCAAAAGTAGTCGTAACACCCAACGCAAAACCCAATGCAAAAGTGGATGCATAAAGGGATGCAATAACTGATGTAAAATTGGATGCAAAAAAAGATGCAAACGTGGATGCAAAAGTTGAAGCAAAAGTGGGTGTAAAAGTAAGCACAAAAATGGGTGTGAATTGGGATGCAACAAAAGTGTATGCAAAAGTGGATGCAATAGTAGATGCAAAAAAAGACATAAACATGGATGCAAAATGGGATGCAAAAAGGGATGAAAAGGTGGGTGCAAAAGTGGACGAAAAAATGGATGCAAAAATGGTTGAAACAAAATGAGATGCAAAAATAGACTCAAAACAGGATGTAAACTTTGATGCAAAACTTGGCGCATGAAGGGATGCAAAAAAGGAAGCAGAAGTGGATGCAAAAGTCGATGTAAAAAAGGATGCAAAAGTGGATGAAAACAAGGGCGTAAAAGTTGAGGCAAACATGGGTGTAAAAGGGGGCACAACAAGAGTAGATGTACAAACTAGGTGCAAAATTAGGTGCAAAACAAGGCTCAAAACCTGTTGCAAAACCTGATGCAAAACCTAGCGCATAACCAGGTGCAAAACCTGGTGCAAATTATGCTGCAATTTGCGCCAGATTTAGAAAAAGGACGCAAAAAATGCCTAAAATAGCACCAACCCATGAAATTGTGCCATTTTGTCCAAAAAATGAAGAAAAATACACTGAAAGATGGTCTAGACGCAAAAAAGGATGCAAAAAGAGACGCTAAATCCAATTTTTGTTGTAGTGAGTAGATGCCATTTTGACCATTGTGTTTTTTTCAAGAGGTTAGATAATGGAAGATATATTATCTTGTTATTGTATGTGGATGGCATGCTTGTTGCAGGGTCTAACATGAAGGATATAAATGTGCTCAAAAGGAAACTAGCTAAATCATTTGCTATGAAGGATTTGGGTGTTGCAAATCAAATCTTGGTATGAGAATAATAAGAGATAGGAAAAGTCGCAAATTAACATTGTCTCAGGGTGAGTACATAGAAAAGGTGTTGGAGAGGTTTAGAATGTAGAATGCAAAACTAGTTAGTACACTTTTGGCCAGCCATTTCAAACTAATTAAGGAGATGTGTCCCAAGACACAGGAGGAGATATAATACATGTCCAAGGTTCCCTATTCATCAGTAGTTGGCAGCTTGATGTATGCCATGGTGTGCACAAGACCAGATATTGCACATGCAGTGGGATTTGTGAGAAGTTATATGAAAAATCTAAGTAAAGAGCATTGGAGGGAAATATAGTGGTTTCTCAGGTATTTAAGAGGTACCACTAGTTCTCATGCATTATGTTTTGGAGGTTCATACACTATTCTACAGGGATATGTTGATGCTGATATGGATGGTGGTAAATATAGAAGGAGTAGCACCATAGGGTATGTCTTTACTATGGGTGGAACAACAGTGAGTTGGATTTCGAAACTGCAAAAGGTTGTTGCACTTTCAACAATGGAAGCAGAGTATGTTGTTGCTATAGAGGCTAGTAAAGAGATGATTTGGTTGTAGAGGTTAACGGAGGAATTGGGTAAGAATCAAGAGAATAGTAGGTTGTACAATGATATCCATAGTTCCATTTATCTTTCAAATAACTCATCCTTCCATTCTATTACTAAATATGTACAACTCAAGTACCATTTCATAATATTTTTTATTGAACATGAACTGTTAGAGTTGGAAAAGATACATACTAGCTAAAATTCATAGACATGTTGACAAAGGTAGTAACCAGAGAGAACCTGAGTTCCTTCTTGGTTTTTGTTGGCCTTCAAGCGTGAATGTGAAGATGAGAAATTTTCCAGGTCTAAGGTTCATAACATAGTCCAACAAGTGCAATGGTGAAGTTGTTGTGATTAGTCTCCAAGTGGGAGATTGTTGGTTGTGGAGCCTGATCTTCTTGATTCAGAGATGTTATTGTCCAGTTGTGTTTGTAACCCATTTTTACTATACACTTTTCCTAGCATGGGGTGCGGGAGGACATTGTATCCCTGTGGGGGACCAGGGGAGACTGGGTGCCAGTGGGTCCCTGGTGGCTTTTCCCCCGAAATAATTTTTTGGGGATGTTTGTTGGATAACAATTTACAGGACCATGTTATTGGGTGACCAGTGGTTTTTTCCCATGGTAATTCCACTATAAAAGGAAAGCATTGCAATACGACTGTGTATTGCATGGTAGCATTGTAAAAATTATCTATGTGATTGTGTGAGATATACTATAAGAGAGTGAAGAGGAAGTGCAATGGGTGTGCTGCAGGTTGTATCCCTTCATTTTGCTAGATGGGATGATAAAAAAGGGCTGGTAATTTTTGTGTGGATGTAGCCCATCATGGGTGAACCATGTTATATTGGTGTCTCTCTTGTAATGTGTTTGATATTTGCATCTTGTTTATTATTATTGCTCCACGATCTTGTTTTTTCTAACAAAAAGACTATACTAACATACTATCAATTTTACATATCATTTTACATTAATTTCATTGAAAAATAATTATTGATACATTATTTTATCTCATCATTTAAAACAAAATTAACCTTCAACCTTTTACATAGCAAAGGTAGACGTAAAATCCTTCTTTCACATTACATTATGGATGTCTTAGAAATTGTTCTTATGTTATGTTCTTATAATTACACACCTACACCTTATGTAAAGATATTATGGATTTATTGGAAAATGATACTAACTCAATTTAGAATGTTCATTGCATTGAAGGACATTGCATAATTTCAACTATGGTAGGATTTATATGCATATCACAAACCTTAGCATCACATTATCAACCCTAGAAGGTTCCTGAAGGGTTACATCTTGAAAACTATGCCAGTGGAGCATGTGGACATCGTGTTCATGTTGGCCTTGCTTTCATGTCCCCAATTAAATAATTTCCAAATAAGTCTACTTGCAAATAATGTTCCACCAACCTACTAGTTCCCTAGGTTGAGATGGAGACATAAATTTTGTAATAAGGGGATATGGGACCCAAAATAATTTATATTACCATATTCCCATTTAAATGGGTCACATAAATGATAAATGCTAAGAAAATAAGGTGGCATGGGTTCATGAAGACACTTGGAAGCTTGTGGAGCCTTTGGATGACTACATTCCCAACACACTTGGCATGATCTTCATCCAAATTCAAACACATGGGTAATGTAATACTATTAGAGGGTGACGTGGTGTAAAATAGCATATAATGAGCCAATGAATCCAAATTGGTAAATGAGAGTAACTCCCATGCAAGAGGAAGATACTAGAATACAATGTGTGCCACTTGGAAGGTGATTACATGCACTCTATGACAACAGATGATGAAAGATTCTATGAAAAGTATGACAAATTCAGACCTGATTAGAGATATGAGAAATATGAAATGACAGGGCTAAAAATAACCACCAAGAGGTCAAATTTGGGATTTAGAGGAATCCACTCGAATTGGGGAAAGAATTGGAGCATGAAGAGGAAGACATGTGTCATGAGAGTTACTAAATCACAAAGATGAGTTGGAGGAAGCCCATGGCAGGAAATTTGACCTAAGGAGGCCTCATGAAGGTAATAAAATGATTTCATGAGGAAGGAGAATATATTTTTATCATTTGTTAATTGGCCTTTTTAATTTTGGATAGATTTTGCTTGTCCATTGCACGATGAGTGTTCACTCTCCTTGCTTGTGAACCAATTTCGAGGGAGTTGGATTACTTTCCAAGTTGGTTGATGGAGAGGATATTCAGAAATCTCATTGGATATTAATTAAGGAGTTTTAGTTGCAATTTTAATTTCCATATAGTCGAATTCTCATCTATCTCCCTATTCTCTCATTCCTTATTCTCCAATCCCTCACACTCTCATGTTGATGGCACACATGTTGGAGTGGTGCTTGCACTTTTCTGAGGATATTTGAGGCCCAAGATTAGGTATATGATGTATGGCTCTTTAATCTTATGTCCATATGCTCTGTAAGGATAAATATCAAAAATCCATATGTGAAAGGCTTGCATTCCCATGCTCTTGAATGACTAGTTTTCATGTATTTGGAATCCATTTTAAAGGAGTTGTATAACATATTTGTATGAGTACATTTATATGAGTTTGATGATGATGGGGAAGAAATATATTATGTATGGATATGTAATATTATGCACATATTATCTATAAGTCTAAATATCAGAAATCCATGTGTGAAAGGCTTGCATTCCCATGAGCTCAAATGGCTAGTTTTCATATATTTGGATTCCACTTTGAGAGGGTTGTATATCATATTTGTATGAAGGAAATTATATGATGTTTAATGACTTTTGAGAATCCATTTTAATTATGTTTATGTTATTCACATTTCATGTCATTATCTGAACCATTTAATCTACTTTTCATGAGTCAGAATCAAGTTATTAATAACAATGATTAAAGTCAAACACTTATGGCTTATATTCATTCCCATACTATGTTATAAAATTTGGGAGGGTCCTAATTGAGTTGGGAATCCAATTTGGCTCTCACCGTTGGGGGGAATTTGACATTAACTTTTCTAGTAAATTTTCCCCTTTTATTATTAGACCCAAAATAAAGTTTTAGAATCCTAAATTCATATACAAAGTGTCCATAAAACATCTTTATATGTTATAATACTCACCATATCCTTTATTTACAAATTCAAGACCATTTGGAGTCAGTTGGAAGCCCTTAGAGTCATGACTAGGAAAGCTTGAAATTGGCCAAAATTATGAAAACTTGAATAAAATGTCAAATGCATTTTATAATTCGAACATTGAGTGTCTGAGGTCTGTTAGGATGGTTTAAGTCACATGGGATCCCTACACAATAAATTTGGAAAGGTTTGGTGGTGTTGGGACCCAAACCTAGAAAGACTAGTTAAGCTTGAATTTGCCCAACTTGTAATTTTCTCCAAAATTCCAAGAAGGGACATTAAACTTGCCAAAAAATACTTGTAGGAGGTTATGGAACTCAACTCCACTAATCAAATTGGTTTGAATGCCACTGATTGAAATTTTCTAGGTGTCCCTAAATGTTGTTTTATTCAATTATTTCTAGAACCAGGGATTTGCTTAGTAACATGTAATGCAATTGTTCAACATTATAGGGAAATTTTTTGAAAACTTTGCCAACAGAGAATGTAGACATCATTCTCATGTCAGAATTCCCCAAACAAACTTGTAAGAGTTTATGACACTCAACTATGTTTCTCAGATTGGTTTTTATGCTTCTCTTAGAAATTTTCCAAGTGTACCTAAATGGCTTGATGAAACAAGTTGCATCTCACCATAAAATAATAACTAGGACTTGAATAAATGAACCATCCATTTTGTTGGGGTTCTTATTTATTTCTATGGCCACTCCACTCCCATTGGCCCATGTCTCAAATGTTTTTTATTCAATGGTTTATGGAACTAGGTTTTTGCTTAGTAACATTGCAATGCAATTGTTGCATTACAAGATAATTTTTTGAAACTCTACCAATGGAGTGTGTGGACATCATGATAATATCATCCTTGTAGGAGGTTACAACACTCAATTATGTAGCTTGGATTGGTTTTAATACCCTTAATAGAAATTCACCAAGTGTCCTTGAATGGCTTTAGAAATCAAGTTGCATCTGAACATAAACTGATAATTGGGACTTGGACCAGTAAACCATCATTTTGTTGGAATATTGACATCGGGTTATATCTAGGGGAACCCCTCTCTCATGATTCTATAGTCCAGATGTTGTTTTATTTGACAATTTCTAGAACTAGGGTTTTGCTAATTAACATGTAATGAAATTTTTTCTTTACATGGTAAAATTTTGAGAACTCAACCAATGGAGAATTTGGGCATCATGATTTTGTCAGACTTGCCCAATGAAAGTTGTAGGAGGTTACAAAACTCAATTCTATTACTCTCTTTTTTATGTCGTTGGCAAAATCCACCAAGTGTTCATGAATGGCTTCAGAAAACGAGTTGCAACTCACCATAAACCGTTAACAAAAAATAAAATAGAAAAACAATGATTTCTTTGGATGCATGAAATTAGAATGCAACTAGGGGAACCCATATCCCTTGATTCCATAGCCCAGATGTTGTTTTATTCAACAATTTCTAAAACTAGGGTTTTGTGTTGTAACACACATTGCAATTTTTGTACTATAGGGTAAATTTTTTTAAACTTTACCAACAGAGCATTCATATATTATTCTCTTTCCAACCTTGTCTAAAAAAATGGTAAGAGGTTAAGAAACTCAATTATACTTCTTGGATTGGTTTTTATGATATGAGTATAAATTTGCTAAGTGTCCTTGAATGGTTTCAGGAAGAAAGTTGCACCATGCCATAAATTGATAATCGGGACTTATATTGATGAACCGTCAATTATTTTAGACTCATGAAAAAATTTACAACTATGGGAACCCATTTCCCATGATTCCATGACACAAATGTTTTTATTCAATGATTTATGGAACTACGGTTTTCTTTGTAACATGCAATGCATTTTTTTTGAAAAATTCACTAACATAGTGTGAAGACATTGTGCTCATGTAGGGATTGATTAAACAAACTTGTAGGATGTTACAACACTCAATTAAACAACTTGTAATTGTTTTTATTTCCCTAAGTATAAATTCACCAAGTGTCCCTAAATGGATTTAGAAAGTGAGTTGCAACTCGCCATAAAGTGATAACTTGGACTTGAATTGATGAACTGTTGATTTTTTGTACTCGTGACATAAAATTACAACTAGGGGCACCCCTCTTACATATGTCTATGGACAATGTGTTTTTTATTGGATTATTTCAAGATCCAAGTTTTTTCTCAGTAACATGCAATGCATTTTCCTTACAAGGTAAATTTGGTAAAACTCTATCAACAAAGCATGTGGACAATGTAATCATGATTTAATTATATATGAAGAACCAAAATAAATATATGGATGTACCCCATTGATTACAAGCCACCTCTAGTATGCACAGTTGAATATCATCCTTACCTTATAGCTATAATTATAACTACTCTTGATATTGGCCTTACTCTAGAGAGAACAAGATTGGTACAAAAAACATGATAAATCACTTAAATCCATATGTAAAGTTGTGTTTTATTTATCGTTTCCATTTTAAGTAGATAGATACTCATCTTCCTAAGTGCATCATAAGTATCTCATTTTGGGGGGGGGGGGGGGGGGGGNTCCCTACTTCTAAGGCATCTAACTGAAAAAAAATTGGTTGAGATTGTTAAGAATGTGAAAAAATTTCTTGATGAACACAAAGATTCCAAGGAAAAGACATATTTTATAATTTTGTTTGATGGGTGGATTAAGAATAAAACCATTACAATTTTTGTTTTGTTTATTATCCTATAAGCATGATATATCTTAAAAATGTAGATATTTATACCCATATTAGGATCACTTGATATCATGTGATCTACTTGAAATGGTTGTGTTAGATGTGAGGGAAGGGAATATTGTGTTAGAGGCGAGGGTGGATGACATGAAAATATTGAATTTGTTAAATACCTCTTGGAAAAGGTAAAGTCCATAGCATAATACATTTTAAATTGTTTCCAAGAGTCCATTGGAAAATGATGAGGAGGAGTTGAGCTAAGTAGTAGCTCAAAACAATAAAAAGAGAGATCCGAAACATTAGCATGGATAATGGTCATGGTGTGAGGTAATGGTCTATATCATGTGCATTACACTCATGTGAGTGTAAGCTCTCATGTGAATTCATTTTCCTATAAAAGCCATTGTGTGAATCTAATGACATAATATTACAACTATAGGTGTTATGGCAAAGCCTATAACTTCATATATAATTGTTGTAATTCACAATACCCCAATGTTTACAGGTATGCTCATGATAGCTATGGGAGAAGTAGAGTTTACTACAGTTAAAATGAAGCTAACGATATGCAAAATCTTGGTGACAAACTGAACCAATGAGTATGATGAAATGAAAAAATTAACAATCATAGTTCCTACTTTATATTTACAAGATATAATAATATCGTATATTCACTTCACTTCTCCTCGTCGCATCTTTTACAACATATGTATCAAGTTAAAGTTGGAACAAGATTTAGTTGTTGGATCTAAATTTGTGTTACCAAATATTCATGACAATGCAACTTCATTATCAATTTTAATGCCATTATCACGTATTCATAATATCGGTGGAAGGATTCTATTACTACAAGGGTTTGAAAACGTTAATGCAAATAATATGTGTACGCTTCCATTCTCCAATCCATTTCAATTGTTTTATACATATCACCTCATGAATTTCCCAACCCCTCTCTTAGTTAAGCCTTATCATTTACAAGCTAGTAAAAGGGGATTGAATAAATTTGAAAAATAGAGAATATAAATATAGAATTTACCATTAGTGGGTATTATGGATTGTAAACCACACTTTTAAAGATATTTTACTCACTTATAAATATTATCATGGAATCATACATAAACATAAAATAATAAAAACGCTCTTGAATAATAGCCAAATATGTATATATCTATATTCAAAATTGGTTAGTTTGTACATATTTTACAAAATGGCATGTCATGCCCAAGATATATAATGATACCTCTTTCCCAAACATGAAATATTGACACCTCACGCCATAAACAAAATATATCATATTGTTCCCAAAACTAGAATATCATGGCTGAGATATATAATGGATGGGTCATTGACCCTCTCCACCCTTGCCACTACTAGGTCAAACCCCAGAGATGATCTTCCTCCTCTTAGAGCTGGAGGCGACTAGGGGCTTCTTACATCTTGGAATTGTGCATCTTTTTAGAGACTAGAAAAGAAAAAGAATAGTTAAGTGAGTTGATAGGCCACCTTTTTGGCATTTTTTTGATATACCTTTTTGCTCAAATGAGCCTCGATCTCAAAGATGTTTTCGCTTTTAAAGATCCAGTTTAGCTTATCCACTGCTCTTTCTTTACTTTTTATTTCACACATCATGAGGGTGGAAGACAAGTTGGATATAACAAGAAATCCAATTTAGGACAAACATTGTATCCATTCCTGTAGAACTGGAGATAAGCATATTCATAAGAATGATGATTAGTTGGTTCAAGTATTATAACTGAAGGAGACAATCAATTCATGTTATAAGGAAGAAATTAATCCTTCAAACGGAGCAAGGAACACATGAAGACTCACATCGCAACATCCTTAGGATATGGTTATTAAAATTAATGGCTTGTTACAATCTCCCCCCTCTTTTATAGGAATCTTGCGATGACTATCAGGATCACAAGCCCTCTCGTAGTTGTTTTGTAATGTTTTAATTTAGACAATGTTCCTAAAAAAACGAGGACTATTGGTACACATTGTTATTATTGTTACAAAAATATTTAAGATATTTACTCTTAATGCTAACATAAAAGGATCTTGATGCAAAGAGTTTGGGAATGATTTGTATGTTGGCAAGCTGATAATATATTTCCAAAACTCTATTTTATGTTTGATATCATTATACTACTAGTTTTGTGGCGTAGATTTAGATAATCCTAATATTGTAGAGGTGTGCCACTCTAGAGGTAAGGAGTTGTCCTCTTTTGTTTACAATTTTTATGCATATTGAGTATAGATTTAGTTTCTTGTTATAATTAATTATGTTATGTTCAATATTTCCTATTATGTGTATGTATTGTGCATGATTTCTTAGAGCGTTTTCAATTTGTATTTATGTTACAAGTATAATTGAAAATATGTTTATGGTGGAGTGATTATAACAATAGTCAAATAAGGCATGGTAGCACTAAAAATGGTAAAGAATAAAATCTGATTACACACATCTTGGGTAGCTAAAGACTAGTTGAACCACCATTATCATCTACACTAGATTGCAGAGCTTGTCTTTAAAAAATGAGTTTGATTTGAGTTTTGATTATTCGCATTTGCTTGCTTGTGGTTAAGTTTGTACTTGCCTTTAAACACTAAGTTTGATTTGAATTTTTATTATTCATATTTTCTAGTTTGTGGTTAGGTTTGGAAATTAAAATTTTCATTAAAATTAAATAGCAGAGGGCTCATTCAAATCTAAGGAATTTAGTAGACAACACTAGTAACCTAGTTCTACATATACATTGGAGTAGTGTCTCAAAAGTATACACAAAACCTAGATTCAAAATTAAGTAAGAAGTGAATCAATAATTATACTTCTAAAAAATATAGGTATATAATTCACCTATCATTTTTTACAACGTCACCAGGGAGACACTAATGAGTTAGAGTGCTTGTTTAGGGAACACCACATGGTAAGGAAAATAGTGTAGGGAATTGTTGGTAACCTCCTTCACTAGATTTCATATGAAACATTTTGCATTAGTATTAGGTCATTTGGATGCATGAAATGAGCTAAAATAGCCCTAGAGGTAGGATTCAAGCTATAGTAAGAACCATCCACAATACTAACAGACTAATAGGAAACCTGGTACGAGGAGTGAAACAAGAAGAAGAATTTGATTCCTATAATGTCATAAAATCCATTGTTTTATCTAATTTGGTTAACCCAAGGGGTGGTTTGTAAGTTGAGGTGCTATTGATTACCCCTATCCTAGAAATTGAATGGGAAGGATATTTGGTTAGTGGGAAGGGATCTCTTTTGTATCAAGAGAATCCAGGAAGTAAATCATTCAATACCCTTTGAGCAATCAATAGACATTGGATGAATTAATGTCTAGGAAAACAATCTTTTAAACAGCATGGTTGCAAATGAAGGAGATGTCTCTAATGGGAAAGAATATGTGAGCTTTGATTTTCCAAATCAGGAGATTGATAGAGCATTCCAAATAAAAAATATTCCTCCTATTGTTTTGAAAAACTTTTATGGCATATCTAGTGAATACCCAGACGCCTTCCTCTTTGAATTTGATGTGTTGTACCGAAGTTGTGATTATTCCACCAATGCACAAAAACTCAAATTATTCCCTGCCACCCTCAAGGAGGTAGATATTTTCTAGTTCATGGGGATTGGAGGAAACTCTATCTAAAATTGGGACAAAATGAATAAATCCTTATTACCAAAACATTAATATTATTGTATAGTGAGAGACCAAAGAGAAGAGGTCTATAGAACAATGGAAAAAGAGGATAATAATTTGGAAGACTATGTGGAATGTTTTTGATACAATCCATAGAGGTTAAAGGAACATAGGTTGGATCCAAAGACCCTTTGGACTATACTTATTAGAGGTATCAAGGATGAATGTATTGATGTACTAAATATAATGGGAGATGGGGATATTTATCAATTATCATATGATAACACTTGTGACTTCTGCAAGAGATACTCAAGGGGCACTACCAAACATGGTAAAAATCCTAGAGATTCCACTTTGGGAATTTATAAATCCTCTAGGGGAAGAGTTACTAGAGATGAGATCAAGAATCTACTAGATAATTTTAATACTTACATTCTTAGCTCCTTGAGTTCCTATTAATGTTCAAATTTCACACACGTGCTACTTTTTTGCAGTTCTTATAGTAAGGTGTCATCGGCATATAGCATGAAACTCACCGAAGACATCCTCATCAAGATCCAAAAAGTAACATGAGTCATAAGTGCCAAAGAATAGTAAAAAAGACAAGGATGCACGATAAAAAATATATTTATCTGCACTCCTGTGCGTATTACCAGTTTTGTTCCTATTCCATACCTACACGAAATCACCTTCGATATTTGCGTGATTGTCAAAACAACGGGTTCCAACCACCAACCATGCATTAAAGGCTCATGAAGGATCCTCACCAATAAAATTTTGAACTTGTATCCTCAACATGATGGATGATCATTCAATAGCCCCCATTGTGTACCTTGGAGCTATTTAATGAGGTGATGGGGTTCACATTGTATCTAGTTATTTCTTGGAAACCTCATGACCTATAAAAACAAGCCATGGGCATGCATATTGTAAGAGAAATATAGAGCAATATTATGTGGTTGGAATTGTATTGGAGCTTCTTCATAGCCCATATCTTCCACACCTATTATCATTCTCCAAGGTTTCTTTCCTCCTTCCTCCAAGGGGCAAGTATTTCTCCCATTTGTTCTTCAAGATTTCTAGAATTTAGTGTGGAAAAAATAGGCCTTCATAAGGGATATTGTTTGCTTCCCTTAGAATCCCACACCTCCTAGGTGACACTACATGTGTTTTCTTGACCATTGGGGAATCTAAAGTGGTTCTTGCATTGATTCCTTGTTATGGTTTTCAACCCCTCTTTCCCTTTGTTTATCTCAAGTTATTTTAGTCTTTATTTTGTTTGATTTCACTAATAAGAGATTCCAGGATCTACTTGGGGTTATCACATTTTCTTTCTATTTTACAATACTAGGCCTTGCCAACAACCTCAAAGTATTTCACCTAACATGGGAGATGTTGCGCGCCTTTGTGCATAATTTCCCACAATAGTGTTTAGGGCGACTCCACTTCATTTTTTCCATTTCTTCTTAACTAGGTTGTTATTTGTTCAACAGCTATTTTTTGGTTTATTTTCCTTTGCATGTGAAGAGGTACATACCCTTCGTCCCAGGAATTTGGTCTCCTTAACTGTAATAGAGGACTACAGAGACACATGGATTCCAGTGCTGTGGGCTCCCAATTCGCACACAAATCTCTTCAACAATCACATTGTCTATGCATGCTAACCAACCTTCTCCCACCCAGTTATTATGTCAATATTTGCGCAACCTTATAGTTTTTTAATTGTGCTACTACACTCTAGTGAGTTATTTTTACATTCTATTGTGCTCTTGTCTTTTTTTTTGCACACTACTATCTCTTTTAATTTGATTTTATCACTTTATCACAATCTTGCAGCTAAAATGGATGCTCACGAATGAACTAGAATTAATTAACTCACAATACTTACATTTTTCTATAGTAATTAGCTCACCTAGCATAAGATTGGGAAGTAAATGGGTCTTCCCTCTAAATATACCTATGTAACCAACCTTAAGGCTTTCAATGGGCATCATTGTTTTCACTAGTATTCAAGCGGTCTTATGTTTCTTTTCTTACTTTACATCTTGTTGGTAGAGTAGTGTAGAATCACTTTTTCACACAAGCAAGGACCTAGAGACTCTAAGCTTCCAAAGTATGCTCTTCAACTCGCACTTCTTGTGATATTGGTGAACCAAAAAACTGGGAGAAGTGTGAAATACCTCCATTGCACACTTTTAACTCATTAAGCATTTTAAGCACCATTAGCATCTTTAGAGCTGATGTTGAATCTCCATTTTCATTTAATTTATGCTCTTTAGTTAGTTGTATCAATCATTTTTCTTACCTCACACGTGTTTGCATCACTAGCACATGCCGAGGGACCTAAAAACTCTTCCCATCTGATTTTGCTCTTCACCTCACATTACTTGTGATCTTGGTCAATAAGAAATTGAGGGAATTGTGAATCCATTACACACCTTAACCAAATTTGGATTCTTAAAATAAACACTTGTAATTGAGAACCAACTAAAATCCTCCACAGGAGGTCACAAAATAATATCTTAGTTATGTAGGATTGATTGGGACAAGCATCCAAAAAATTCCCACCAATTTAGTTTCATTAGAAATTTGAAACATAGAATTGTTGAATTATAGGGTACTATTAAATCATGTTATCAACAAATGTCAAAAGACAACTTGGATAAGAAGGTGTAGTTCCCAATGACATGAAACTGAGGTATAGCTACCTTTACCCCCCCTACGAATCACTCAACTTGTTATGGGGACGACACTGTATCGCCCAAGAATATCCACTTATCCACACATGAAGCATGTATATTAGTGACCAAACTTAGGATATTGCCAAGGATAAATGGTGAGTTCCATTGACTCCAAAAGTCAGATATTTCCATTGGAGTGTTTCCATCCCTTTTTGAACACATCCCCATTTATGGTATAACTGTATCTTTGTTACCTTCACTAGTCAATCATTGTGTGGATACCATAGTCACCACTGGTTGTGATTTTTGAAGGACTAATTACATTTGAGATTAAGAATGTTAGATCTTTAGGAAATTTACATTTATTTTGTTTATAACTAAAAGTTCACATAACTTGTAATTAAAAGAACCTACATGTGGTATAATTTTCACTAAACCATCATTGCACATATCACTCACTCTTGCACCATTTTTCATATGTTGTGGTTGGCATATTTTTGTATTTTTTCAATTGTGTTTATTCCCAAGATCACTCTTACTTGTTACACAAGAATTCCGCCATAGATCAACAAAACCCCTTAATGCAATCTCATAGACTGCAAGGCCTCTCCCCTCTCTCGAGGGGTGTTTTTCCACTCTCTCCCCATGGTTCACGAGGGAGACACTCTATCCAGGTCCTCTCCCAGGCCACATTGATTGGGTCCTTGAGGCGAGGTCATTCCTTACTTGATTCATTTTCTCCCCTTGGAGATATTTTATATCCTTTTGCTTCATCTTCTCATGGAAGAGGCACCCAAATATATCCACCTCATGGAGGAAATACCCCACCTCATTCTCCCTCTTCGAAAGGAGGACAAACAACATCCTCTTCTTCACATCGAGGACAAATATCACCACCCATACTCCCTATTCTCTTCCTCAAGGAAACAACACATAGAGTACGATGACAATGAAAAGTACCAAGATACCATTCATGGATAGCCTGAATCTCCATAATCTAATGAAGTTGATCAATGACCACATATATCATGATCTAGCATGGCCCTCTATGGCCGATAATATCCCCTTAGATCCCTATGTTTGAAGGGAAAAAAGGAGATTATCCCATAACCCATGTCATGTCTTTCCACTTATGGTGTTCCTGCAACAACATAGTGGAGGATTATGTGAGGCTTCACCTCTTTCAATTAACTCTCACCAGTACAACTAAAAAATGGTGCGTGAAACTACCAAGGGGTTCCCATGCCACTTTTAGGATGATAGCCACTACATTCCTCACTTACTTTTAGATACCCATATGACATGGCCTTGGTCTCGAAATTCTCATGGAATTTTGACATAACACTTCTACCCACATAGCATACCATATCCACGGGTGGCATAGGCATCATACTTTGTGGAAAATGGATATTCAACCTTAGTTCCTATTGGTTTGGTTTATTAAATCTATCTAACCCTCCATAGCAAAAGATGTGGAAACCTCATTGCTACAAACTAAGGAAGAGTCCATCTTGAAGGCCCAACAATTTGATATCATCTATGCATAGTCTGGGTACCTATACACCATCCTCCCCAATGCCCCTTCACATTGTTCTTTGGATCCCCCCCATGCAGGGTCGTCACATTCAACATATGAGCTTATTGGGTCCATTTCCCATCAGGGAAAACCTCTCCCAAAAGTAGAGCGCAACAAGAACATATCCCACCATAGGGGTATAATCCTTATTACCCATTCTCGTGTCCTCTTGGTTCAACACCCATGCCTCATATAGGGTTTAATTTAGTCCAACCTTCTTTCCAACAACAAGCTCAACAACCTGAGCAGTTGAACACCATAAATCCCTAGAATCCTCAAAATCATGGGAGAAATAAAGGTAAGAACAAGCATAACCACTAGTAGGTGCAAGCCCCAACAAAACCAGAACCCAGGTAACCCAAATGTAGGGGATAATAACCATCCCAAACAATGGAAAATGTCAACTTGAGGATGAACTATTCTTGCTTGATTAGTGGTGAGTATGGGTTCCATTATACCCATCATTGTCCACTCATCCCTGAATTCCAACAACTGGTGGAAGCCAAGAAAAATACAACCATGAACCCTCTGTAGGCGCCTAATGCACCATATCCCCAACAAGTTGTCTTGTAACAACCCTTTTCCAACCAAGGGGTAGTCACTCAACTATTGGACCCTCACCCCTCAGATGATGGCTCCTTTCAAAACATCTACATGAACATGACAGATGTCAACTTGTAGACTTGATCTAAAGGATATGGTGGGCCCAAACATACCCAAGGAGAGGACATACCTTCCATGTCCATGTTAGAAGTGCTCCAGTCATTCCAATCCCAAATGATGGAATTTCTGAATGCACTTGGCATTGTCGACCCTTCTGACTCATGCCTTATGATTTTCAACCTCAACAAAGGTGAACCATGACTACACTCATTAGACGCATTCCAAGTCATAGTCATCATTAAGAACATTATGATCCATCGATGTATCTTCGATGAAGATGCATCCACATGCGTAATGTCATCAAATGTTTGGAAAAATATTGGGATCACCCAAGTTGGTTCCCTCCTTTATTACCCTTCATGCATATGATGTGAGACCATCACAAGAAAGAGGATTGTACTAAAATGTTCCCATCAAGCTTGGGGGAAAAATGGTAATGATCGATATTAAAGTAATCGATGCATAACTCAACTACAATATCCTTTTGGGTTGTAGTTAAACGTACTCTATGAAGGAGTTTTCCTCTTAAATATTCCACATCATGATGTTTCCCTTTAATGGGGAGATCATCACCCTTGACTAGCTTAACTGCTATAACCCTCATTCCAGCACCAACCCTGAAAATGTCCTACCCATGGTAGTAGAAGTGACTCAACCACATTATATTGATGTATGCTTAGGTGTGTATAAGTATTCTGACCTCCTACGAGCATATTCAAGTCCTCTACCTAAAATCCCCACCTCAATGGACAACCTCATGTGTACCATTTTCACCTTTGAAAATGAGTCTCCAACACTATCGACATTAACATCGACACCTATAATGAGTTATGGTATTGAATGTACATTGAATCCATAAGTACCACCCATCTTCCAAATACCATTTTTGTACCCCCCAATAGAAGTGCAAGGGATGCCAACTAACTCTCCCTAGGATCACTTTGAGAATCCCCGTGTGGTACCTTATGCCACTTTTCCTAGAGATGGCCTGAAAACCCATAGAACACTATGATTTTGTGTCGATACAACCCATTACGCCATTGGGACCGTACATCAATCCAACCATTCCCATGACTAATCCACCACCTACCGTCACTAAGCCCACCAATAAGGGCATCAATCAACCCAAGTTGAAATACCCCATCACAACCACCCACCTTTCTGAACCATCATTGGGGGTTACTAAGCCTAAAGTAGGGTGCACAACTAAACAAAAATTGAAAGCTCCCATCATGACTAACACTTCTAACATGTGGGTCACCCCACCATGTACCCTATTCGGGAAACAAGACCATGCGACAAACCTATGCCCGAAATTTCCAGAGATTAGGAATTTAGATAACACCCCTACTAGTGTGAGGCATGCATCCCAAACTGTAGCGGGGGGCACATCGACCTCATCCCCACCAAACAAGATGACTAAGTCCAAATCATTACGCACCAATAACGTGTGCTCGATGTGTTTTTAGTTTGGGAACTATACACACCATTGTCTCGACCTCCCAATATTTTAGGATGCCTTGGTGACCATTCACCTCACCCAACCTCTAGTTGAGAACCCCTCACTACAACCAAAATAAAAACTTCCATCAATGTTGTAACCATTGGTGGAAACAAAGGTTGTGTCGACCCCCTAAGTAGTTATCTTAGAAACACTTAAACAAGAAGACTCACACCTCTTCCTTCCTAATCTAATTTCACTTCCTAAGCGCACTCGGATTTCGACGTATATTCTTAATAAGGCTTATGCTTCTCACCGATGCAAAGTTTCCAAGTTGATGTCCCACCATTCATTCTAGTTCCCTTTGCTAGGAGCACCACAATCCCTTGGCTCTGAACAAAAGTTACTATTAGATAACATTGTCCCTTTAGAGGTAATCATTCCCATGGTCTTCAAAGAAGAGACCATTCCTATCGATGATAATGAGTAGGAAGACCTTCCATTTGTATTTCTTTCCCATAGTGTAATGTACCCAACCCCAAACACATCATTAGGGTACAAATAATTCTAGTAGTCTAACAAAGGGAAGCTTGATTCTAAGTTAAGCACAATAGAATAATGGTATCTAGGGTTAGGCCTACACGCCAAAAAACCAAATAAATAAAAAAGATCAACCAATAAAAGGAAGGAAACCCTTCCAATGAAAAAGTATTTTCCAATGTACATGCGATGCAATGTGATGGAACATGAATACAACCTGTCTAGTAACCATTTCACATGTAAATTTATATCATCATCACATATATGGGAAACCTCCCATCTTCATTTAACCAGATAAAAAAATAAAATCTACATATGTTCATAGAAATAAGCTTTACCACAATAATCAAATCAACATTACAACGTTCTAATAAAGTAGAATTATCATCATAATACACCATATTTATGACACCAATTCATAGTCATTAAACCCAAATAAGATTAGATCTAGAGAATCCATATACAACCATCTGGTGTTCCCAAAAACCATATCTACTGGATGCCATAAATCATAAGCAAACTATCTTCGAATAGCTACAATAACACATAAACAAAACTACTCTACAAGCTACCAATTTATCAACACTTCATCCACATAAAATGAACATGGAATCAAACTCGTAGCATAAAATAACAGAGATAGCTTAGTCTCCACATGAACATATGCAACAATAAACATAGTAAACAATCATTAAAGTGTACTTATATTTTTAATAGCACAACTAGATTCAATAAGACGATATTACACCCATCCTTAGACAGAGTTAAGACAAACTACTTGATCAAGTCACCCTCGAGTTGAGTTTATGGATCCACACACTAAGGAACTCTGTAATCAGATCTCTAAAGAGAATACTCATTTCCATCACAAGAAACTCAACCCATACATCCTGAGAAAGCACAATATATTTCCATCACAAAAAACTCAAGCCATACATCCTAAGAATGCACAATACATTTCCATCATAGGAAACTCAGGCCATATATCTTGAGAAATCACAATATATTTCCATCACATGAAATGTAGGACATTTATCCTAAGAAATCACAATACAATATTTCCCCCTTCTATTGCAAGACAATTGCAACAACTAGGATTTCTTTCAGAGGATTTCCCCCCTCTTTAGCAAGAAAAAATATTTTCCCCATATCCTGCAAGGAAAATTGCAACAACTAGGATCTCTTTCATAGGATTCCCCCCCTCTCCTGCAAGATAAAGTTGTGGAAACTATGAAATCCTTCACAATATTTTCCCCTTATCCCTCAATCCCACATGACCACTATGTGAAAAAATACCATTCAAATCCCTTCTCTAGCATTCGAGTTCAAGGGAGAGAAACCCTCCACCATTGACCAACCAACTCAATAATGGAAGAATGAATCCCAATCAGATTCACAGGATTTTTCCCTTCCTGCCCAAAATAAAATGTGTAACAACTATGTGCAAAAGAACAACTAAATCCATCCATTGGAATTCGAATTCAAGGGAGAGAAGCCATCCACAACTGGAAATTGTACTCCCTAATGAATGAATAAATGGATAAATATCAATTCTAATCCCTTAATACCAATTCAAATTCCCTCTAGAAGACTGAATCAAGACTATGCAGAAGTAACTCCAAATCACTTAGAGCTTCTCTATCTCATTAATTAACCTATTCAAGTTCTCAAAAGAGAAACTTGAATCCACTTAGAATGACTCAAATCCACTATAAAAACACTCCCAATCATTGGAAATTGCTCGAATTTACCAAGACTGACTCAAACCTCCAAAATTGACTCGAATTTATACATAACTTACTCCCTTGCAAGAAGACTACTCAAACTTATCAATATTGACTCTAGTTATCCTAAAATCACTCTCATGCCTTTAAGACAACTTGAATTGATCCAAAATTACTCTAATTAACTTAAGATAACTTGAATTGGAACCAAAATCCCTCTAATTGACTGAAGACAACTCGAGTTTCTCTAAATCACTCCAAGTGGCTGTAGGTAACTTGAATTCACCCCAAATTTATTCTAATTAACTAAAGATGACCCATATAAGGAATATTCTCATCAAGGGTGCATGGTTGCATGGGTACATGGGTGCATGGGTGTACGGGTGCATGGGTGCATGTGTGCATGGTTGCATGGTGCATGGGTGCATGAAAAGCATCAAATAAGTGTACTAGGATATCTAAAGTCCAATAAAATCAAAATTAGGAAACATAGAGTACTTTTAGGAAGATGAACAACTCCTAACCCCTCCAACCCCCTCACATGTGGATTCGAAGAACCCCATCCATTTTTTTCATCCATGTTGAGCTATTATTTAATTATAGGTAAATAATAATATTAATGTCCCTAGTCCATAGTCCAGGAACCTAGTGCCACCATAATAATAATCAAATAATAACATCACATATGTTCGGGTCTTACCATCGGGGCATTACACCCAGCAATAAAGACTCTCTATTCTCACTCAATGGAAACAATGTCGCCTTGCCTCAACTATTGGAGGTTTCCCATGATCATCATATCACCTCCCAAGACGAAAGTATCCCTCCCCCACCAAGCCCCATTAGCTACATGGACATCCTTTACATCAATTCTTTACCCCTCCAATCAACTCCACATCTCATTTATGAGGAGCTACCTCATGGGGAAACTCCCATTTCTGTTAACTCCAATGATAGGGCTATTATCAGGTTTGAAACTCCTTCTCTTCATATGAATCCACATTAAATCAATACTTCTTCTCCACAAATGACGCCATAATTGAGGCCATGCACTTAGATGATCCCCCTTTGGACGACCTCCATCATAGGTACTCTTGGACTGTGGCCTATGTATTTTCACAATTGCATGAGGATAAAACAAGTTGTACTATCCATATTGATTCTATGGTGGTCCTTAGAAATTCAAAATAAACAATTATAAAAAATAATATAAAAAACAACTGGTAGTTGATGAATGGATAACTTGTGGTAGTTGATGCATGGATAACTCATAGGTGATGAATGAATAACCAACACTTCATGGTAACTAGAAGAATGCGAGTGTTAATAGATTTTAAAAGGGAAAAGGAGCGATATGGCGAAGAGTACCCTTCAGGCACTCCCTTTGCGACTGTGGCGCTCGACTCCTTCGGATTCGATATTTGGGGCTGCTACATTTGTGGTCGCCGAGTATGGACTCTTCTACCTCTATCCTTATTTGCCTGGTGTTTAGTTTTCTCTTCTACATTGCCCTATTTTAGTTTTTTGTTGTTTCCTGTCTTTGGGAAGATTTGGTTTGTGGCTTCTGCTTTCTATGAATGGTGCCTTTTCTGTCTCACTCTCTCACCTGGATTGTTGCTTTCCCTTGCATCTTCTTTAGTAGGGTTTGGTGGTGGTTTCTATTCTCCAACGAGGGTTTGTTAAGGGCTCTCCTATTATCCACTGGCTCAATCTTCTGAGCTTTCCTCGGCCATTATCGACGACTGGAGTCCATCCTCTTCTCTGAGGACTAGTACCAACCAGTCTAAAATAAGTGGGAATTATATATAGCTGTCGGTATAGGCTCTTTTCTGTGAGCAATAGGCTTGCTTCTTCTTGTGGGTTTGTGGTGTGATGGATTAGACGGGTTTGCCACCTTTGTGTCTGCGTCATTTTGGGGTTTTATTATGGTTTTTTACATAAAGTGAAATCTTATCATTCCGACTTTTCGGGGCTCTGTCTGTCCTTGTTCCCCCATTTTCCGTCATTTCTTCTCTTGGTATTGGCGGTCGATACCAGGGACTTTTGGGTTTGGCTGCAGTATTCTTGCACCTGTTGACTCTTGGTTCTGTCCTTTACCCCAGCGGTGACACCCTAACTAGGGTTTTGATACCCTGGATTTTCCGCTGACTCAGGGTTTCTGTTTCGTTGGTTTCTCCTCTCTTGGGTTTTTCGAACTACAGTTGACTTGTGAGACAGGTCTGTGGTTGGGTTTTCTCTCTTGTCCTCATGTCGAAAACCCATGATGGGTCTTTCGGTCCTCCAATGGATCCTTGTACTGCCTGTTTCCGTCGTCGCCGAAAGGCAAAAGCCCATAAAATTCTTAAACGTAAGCTGTGTTTTGCTGTTGGTCGAGATGTTTATATGGACAAGGTAGAGGCGTTGTGTTCTTATGCACTTATTGGCAGATTGGAATATTACTCTATGGAGAAGAAAGCCTGGTTTTCATGGGCCTCAGAACACTGGAAACCATTCCTGTCTTATGTTCCTGCGATCAGTTTATTGGCTTGGGGGTGGATTGTCTTTGTTTTCCTAGAAGACTCCCATGCCTCGTCTATTCTTAATTGGATTTGGAGATTTGGAGAAGGGTCTCTGGTCTTAGACCGTTGGTATGTACATTTGGACCCTCTGCGCGAAAGGGTTAAAAAGAGACATCTGTGGGCTTTACTCCCGGGTCTTCCCTTCCCACTCTAGAATCGCTCTCTTTTGGAGGGTATTGGCAAGACCATTGGGCGCTTCGTGGCTGTGGAAGAGGATTTTATGAACACATATGATAAAAGGATGGAGAGGATATTAGTGGAACTGGATATCACGAAGGGCTTACCGGCCGATATAGAGATTCTTTTCCAAGAGAGACTGTTCACTCAACGACTAGACTATCTTGGCATTCCATTTAGATGCAGTCGATGCCGAGATACGGGTCATCTACGTCGTGATTGTCCCTTCATTCGTTTGGATTCCGTCTCTCTGAGACAATGCCATCTCTCCACGGTTCATGTGTCTCCTCCTCATGTTTCGAAGGCTATTCCGGTAAGCATTCCTTCTGCTCTTACAGCCACTGCACAAGGTCTCCTTCATAATGCTTGTTCTCTTTTCGAAGATGCTTCTGATCATGATTTAGCCTTATTAGATTCGGTGGATGGTGGTCATGCTCCCTCCACTGCATTGGAGTTATCTGACCTTTCACAGCTTAACCACCCTATTGTTTCCAGTGTTGCGGTGCTCCCCTGTATCCCTCCATTGGACTCCGTAGTTTCACTTCTTCCTAAACCTTCCTCCTGTAAATCCCCTGATCCTCCTCTTCCTCTTGTGGAGGTCTCTCCACCCCTCTTATTTTTGGACTTGGATTTTCCCCCTCTGGCCACTCGGCTCTGGCTACCCCTCCTCACAGCCCCGTCACCTCTCCTTCCTTTGCAGACCCATCCTTACAAAAAACGTTGAATATCTTCTCTGATAAAACCCCACTCCCCCCCTCGGTCCTGCCCCTAGATTCCATCTAATTCGAGAATGTCACCATTAGGAAGAAAGAAAGAAAATCCACCTGATTTCTCGGCTCCTATCCCTGCCCCATATACCCCTTTATCTACTAGACTCAAAAATGTGTCTCGTCAGCATTCTTCTTCACCTCTCAGGGTCCTTAGAGCTTCGACCCCTCAACAGAGTGGTCCTTAATGCACATCCTCTTCCTTAATGTCCATGGTTTGGGGGGATTAGCCAAACAAAAAAGTCTCTGACATCTGTTCTCTTCTCTTTCACCTGATGTTGTACTCCTACAAGAAACTATGACCAGTTATTACCCTACCCTTCTCGCTTTCTCTAAGCTCTGTCCTGGATGGGAGTTCTGTGCGATCAGTTCCATCAGTCTTTCGGGGGGCATTCTCTCTGGGTGGAATCTGAAACTCCTCAAGTGTAAATCCTATCATACTGTGGCAGGTATCTTGCTCAAGGCCATGATTCATGGCTCTACCTTTTCCCTCTCCATCCTTAATTGTTATGGTCCTTACCACAATCGAGAAAAATTTTGGAATTCTGTGGCTAATGGTGGACTTCTTTCTTTGCCTAACCTGATCCTCGCAGGAGATCTGAACCTTACATTGAATGTATCAGAGATTTGGGCCACTAAGGCACAACTTGACCCTCTGGGGCCCTATTTTTCTAAGCTCTTCTCCGATCTTCTGTTGGTGGATGTGGCCTCTTCTTGTGTTGGACCTACTTGGAGGAATGGAAGGATAGGGGAAGAGGGAATTTCCAAAAGACTTGATCGTTTCCTTCTATCTGATCATCTTGTTAACCTCCTCGCTAGATATTGGGTTTGGGCTCATAGAAGTGGGATCTCTGATCACTTTCCAGTTCTTTTTGAATGGTTGGATCATCCAGTTTCTTGTGCTTTCCCATTCAAATTCAATCATTCCTGGTTGGACAATGAGGATTTTATACATATGATTAGAACTGAATGGCCTCTTATCTCGTCTAGTGCCTCGGAGGATGCCATGGAAGATCTCTCTATTAGATTTCGTCTCCTTAAAGGAAAGGTCAAGTCCTGGACTAAACTTGAATCTATCAAGATGAAGGACAAATCAGCTATTGTGGAGGATGAAATTAGCTCTATCCTGGATTATTTGACTTTTGTTATATTAAGTGTTGAGGAGCAGTGCAAATTGGCATCACTTAAAATTGAGCTCAAAAATATTATGGACCATGAATTTCTCTCTGCAAGATTACAGAGCAGGGTAACATGGGCTTTGCATGGGGATGCTAACACCAAATACTTCCATGCTGTGGCATCTGCTCGGAAAAACCATAATTCCATTTGGATTTTCCAAGATGAGGCTGGAAACTTGGTCTATGATGATCAGGGTCTCAAGACTTTGGGGATGCAATACTTTAAGAAAATATTTGCTGATGATCATTTGACAAACATTGCTACCCAACTTCAGGTGATTCATCTTTTTCCCTCCTTCATCTGTCCTGAAGAGAAGGAGTCTTTCACTGGACAAGTCACACTATCGGAAGTGGAGACTGCTCTTAAATCCTTCAAAAAAGACAAGTCTCCGGGTCCTGATGGTTGGCCTGTTGAATTTTATCTAGCATTCTTCGATTTGCTGGGGCCTGATCTTGTTAATTTGGTTGAGACTTCCAGGAGGTTGGGTTGGGTGGCTCCTTCCCTGAACTCCACCTTTATTGCACTTATCCCCAAAAAATAAATGCCTGTATCCTTTGCTGACTTCTGTCCCATTTCTCTCTGTAATCTAGTCTATAAGTTGATATCTAAGGTTGCGGCTCTAAGGCTCAAACCTTTTTTAGACAAATCCATCTCTCCTCAGCAATTTGGTTTTTTGAAGAATCATCAAATCATTGAACCCTTAGCCATTACGTAGGAATTCCTCCATACTGTCAAAACTAAAAACAGGTGTGCCCTTATCCTTAAGCTAGATTTGACTAAGGCATTTGATAGGATAAATTAGACATTCATCCGACTTATACTTTTTCAAATCGGGGTTCCACTAGTGGGTGTGAATTGGATCCTGGGTTGTGTTTCTTCCGCAAATTTTTCCATTCTTGTAAATGGCTCTCATCTCCATTTTTCACTGCCACACGTGGCATTAGGCAGGGATGCCCCTTGTCTCCTCTATTGTTCATTCTGGTTATTGAAGGTCTTAGTTTATTGATTGAAGATGCCAAAGTTAATGGCAGAATCAGAGGGATCAAGATTTCACCACAACTATTTCTCACACATCTACTCTTTGTAGATGATGTGATTATGTTCGGTATGGGATCCTTTGAGGAATGGTTGGCCTTTAAAGTTATATTGGACACATTTTGTGAGGCTTCTGGTATGCGGATTAACTTGGACAAATCATGCTTTCTCCATAACGACTTGGATGCCGATCTACTGCGCAGGATCACTGGTCTCCTACCCTACAGATTTGAGCATATAAATCATGGCTTTAAGTATTTGAGATACTTTATCAAGCCATCGAGGTACCTGGTTAAAGATTGGCATTGGATTCTTTCAAAATTTGAAAAACGAATCCTTCATTGGAACAACTGGCTCTTATCTCTTGGTGGTCATCTCATTCTTAGCAAATATGTTCTTTCCAGTCTTCTTGTCTACTGGATGGTTTTAGTTCCGATCCCACAGTCCATTCTTGATAAGCTCAGACACATGATTTTTTCTTTTTTGTGGGGTTCTTCATCCAAGAACAAGAAGTTCCATCTTGTGGACTGGCACTTTTTAGCGCGCCCAACAACCCTAGGTGGATGGGGTATTAAACATCTATCTTGGTTTAGTCTCTCCTTGAGATTAAAAAGCTTTTGGCTGGCTATCAATGGCAAAGGTATTTGGTTTCAACTTCTTTCTATTAAATATCTAAAAATACTACCTCTGCATTCCCGGCTACGTGAAAAGTCGTTCTCTTTTCGAAGAGCTTCTGTTATCTGGAGAGGATTTCTCCTTACCATATCTTGGCTTGGCAAAGGGTTAATTTGGAAAGTTGGTAATGGGTCTTCTATCAAACTAGGTGTGGATCCCATCGTTGGTTTAGGGTCATCCTTTCTTCTCCCTCACGATCTGCGGGACTATCTAGAAGATTATGGTATCTGTTCATTAGAACATGCGAGGAATATTACACCACATGCTAAGGGCTATTGGTTCATGGCAGATGACCTGGAACTTCAGGGTGATTGGAAAATTTTATGGGAAAACTACACTAGAGGGCTGGAATTTGGAAGGATACGTCTTTCTGATCATTGTGACTCTCTTTTATGGTCTCATAACAATTATGTGGGTCCTTTAACAGCAGCTATGGGTTATGATTGTATTACATCTTCGTTTTGTTTTGAAGATCAGGCCTCTGTACTTGATTCGATCTGGAATCTCAATATCCCTCTGAAAATTGGATGCTTCACTTGGCTTTTGGGTAGGGGTCGGATCCTGATCTGGGATCAATTACAACACCGGGGTTTCCAGGGCCCTAGTAGATGTGTCCTCTGCTGTTTGAGTGAAGAGAATATTCAGCACCTCTTTCTGGACTGCCCTTTTACAACTGGTATCCTTTCCTACTTTGCAGCTCGATTTGGGTATTCTTCTCCCCATTTTGTATCTGTCTCTTCCTTTCTGGATTATTGGTTCAGCCATACCGTGTTCTCTACTCTCTACAGATATCTTCCGATTTTCATCTTCTGGTGTATTTGGAAATTCAAGAATAGTTGCTTATTTGACAATATAGTGCCCACAGTTCATGCACTTATCACTCGGATTGATAACCTTATGTATTTGTACCCTGTTCCACAAAAAAGACAAAAAATTAGGAATATCGGTCTAAGTCCCATGATGAATTATCCTTGCGGATTTTTTGATGGGGCTGCTGCTGAGCATATTGGTGGTGCTGGCTTTGTGATATTTCTCAATGATGATCATTCCTTTAGTTTCTCTTTGGGCTGTGGAAGCAGCTCAAACACCAGAGTTGAATTACTGGCACTTTGGGCTATTTTGAGAGTGAGTGAGCTGATGGGTTTACCCATGCACTCAATATTTGGAGACTCACTTGTTATTATTTCCTGGCTTAACAGACTCGCATCACTAAATGTTCCCTCTCTGAATCATTGGTGTGATGATATTCGTGCTATGTTGTCACATGCCCCTCATGTGATCTTCAAACATATATATCGTGAGCATAACTCGATGGCTGATGGTCTCTCCAAACAGGCTTTGAAGATGGATATGGGTTTTGGAATCTTCTCTGAATCTCTAGATGGCATGATCATAGATCATGGCCAATTTATGCTTTTCTAGCAAGTGCAGAGTTATATGCTCTTACTCCTTTGGCACTTAGTGTTTGATATGTTTCTTATTCTATGTCTGCTTTGCTGAGACTTTCAGCCGGCATGTTTTTCTCAGGATTTGTCTGTTTTTTTATCACTCTCGATCTCTTCCAGCATATTCTGACCTGTTTATCAGGGATGATGAGAAAAATCTGCTATGATCAAACTTTGTGCTCTTACTCTATGGGTTGTTTGTAAGAATGCTTAGTACTTTTCTGTCTATGCTTTGATGGGGTTTCATTTCTACATTCTGTGCCAAGAAAGTGAGGTTATTTGTATAAGATGTCTTCTGATTCTTAAATGAATAATAAAGACTGGTATTTTTTCCTCTGAAGAAAAAACTAGAAGAATGCTAGAGATATAAAAAAAATATAAAAAATAACTCATGATTGATAAATAGATAACTAGTAAATGATGCATGGATAAAGTATAATTTGGAATGGGCTAGTAGTTAACACATGAATAATAAGACCTTCAACGTTTTCCTATATTTATAACCTCCAGCTATATTGTTTGTCCATAACCTTTTTAAACACAAAACCTTTAAATATGTTGTAACTAGAAGAAAAAAAATTCAAACCTCAACCATTATTGTGAAAAAAGAATTTTTTATTTTTATTTTAGTAAATATTTCTTAACATTTATATTTTTTTAATATTCCAATATTTTAAACTTAAATAAAAAATATTTAATTTTTAATATGTATTAAAAAATCATTAAAATTTATATACACAATTTTTTCATTTCTTTTACTTAAACTACTCTAGATTAGAATGGGTAAATATCAAACATATTTCATTTTTTAATTTATTTGTACATAATATAATTGATTTTTTTTCATTTTACATAAGAATTTGAGATTAGTTTATACTTTTTCAAGATTATATAAAGATAAGACAAGTGTACTTTACAAATAGATATTATAGCAATAATTAGAAATTCAAAATAAACAATTATATAAAAAATAACTAGTAATTGATAAATGGATAATTAGTAGCTCATGCATAGATAATGATAAGTCATCAATGGATAACCAACATAACTACTCCTTAACATTGTACATAATCCATTCCTTCCATTTTTTAAAGAAATTCAAAATAAACAATTATATAAAAAAGAATATAAAAAATAACTTGTAATTACATCATAGACGTTATTATTTGTTATTATTTGAGATTCGGGGTGGACTACGGCCTATACTTTTTCATCTAGGGACGATGATGAGAGAAGTGTACTCTCGGGATTGATTTTATGGCAATCCTTCAAAATTCAAAATAAACAATTATATAAAAAAAAGAATATAAAAAATAACTTGTGGCTAACTAATGAATGGATAACTTGTATCAATGCATGGATAACTCATAGCTTTAAGAGTTCATCTAAGATAACTAGAAGAATGTCCATGATAACATGTAACTAGGCATATAACTCTCTCTCAACCATTTAATCCCTATCAAGTGATCTTGGGGTGGACTACTCCCTATGCTTTTTCATCTAAGGAGAAGGGTGAGACAAATGTAATGTTGAGATTGATTATTTGGTAGTTGTTCAAAGTTCTAAATAAACAGTTATAAAAAAACTAGTAGAAAAAATACCTGGTAGCTAGTTGATTAATGGATAATTGGTAGCAATGCATGGATTACCCATAACTTATAAATAGATAACCAACAATTCATGAAAAATAACTAGAAGAATGCAAGATAAAAATAAAAAGAATATACAAAGTAACTGACAGTTGATAAATAGATAACATACTCATAGGCATGGATAACTCAAATTACACATAGGCATGGATAACTCAAATTTTAACTTGTTTAGCTAAAAAACAAATATTTTCAAACTATTTTCTATTACATAACTCTTTCTCAACTATTTAATCTCTATCAACTGATCCAATCTACCCACAAACTGATCCAATCCGACCCACAAACTGTGGATGTGTTAGTTTACTTATACGTAATAACATTGCTGTGTGTAGTTTTGAAGTGGATCAGATAATTGGCAGTCGCTCGGACAACTGGTTGGAGCTTGAATTGCCAACAGTACTTCTGCAATATTCAGTTGAATTTAACCATTGGTCGCCATCTATAAATGTGATGTTCAGAAAAGGCGCAGCCTCATCGTCGGTGAGTCGACGAAACCAATTTACTCTTCTGGACTCATCTGCCCCCGGTCCTGTGCATTTGTATTCTCCAAAGTACGCAAGCCTTACACAAACACCAAACTTATATAATAAATACTTTGGGCATTATCGAAAATATAAGAACGGTGAAATTTTCCTGGATGGGATTGGGTATATTATTTACCGATCTCTAATAGGATATCGCCAGTCCGACCATCCTTCTGGAGTGATTATATCTGCGATTTCCGTGTAGGAATAAACAACACGAGAATAGTTTCCCCATGCTCGGCCCAGGTATATACGTCCTGTCCCTGTAATTGAGCAATTCACAAAAGAAAACCCTGTTGTTTGGTCTGGAGACTGGCGGCTATGTGCTGTAATGGAACCCGTCACACCCTCAGTACTACAGTGTGCAACCGAATGGAGCTGGCATTTCTGTATGGTTTGTCATAAATATTTTATTTGAGTGAGTTATTGATTTATACAAAGTTATAATGAGAAATCATTCTTCAATGTGTTGAGTACCTCATAGAGAGATTGGCCATATCCAAATATGAAGTCCACCGTTCCTTGGATAAAACATTGCTTAAAATAGTGGCGCCCAAACTCGTCTAACAAAGTGTCTTGATTCCCGTAAAATCTACACCTGTAAAATGCAGCTCTGTCCCCAGATACTCTGACTGCTACTGCTTGGGCTCCAAAGTACCCCACAGGTGGATCGGCAGAGTTCTGATCAGTAAATGAAATTGAAATTAAAACACTGCTTAAGAATATAAGATACCCAGTACAATGAGAAATTGAATTTACAAACTTAGAAAGCTGTTGGGAAGATGTTCTATGTGCTCTCAGAAAGCTGAATCAGTTCATCATCTTTTTGGTGATTCTCTTGCGATAGGAAATGAAATTGAATTTAAAACACTGCTTAAGAATATAAGATACCCAGTACAATGAGAAATTGAATTTACAAACTTAGAAAGCTGTCGGGAAACTTGGAAAGTTAGGAATGCTTTTATCTTTTCCAACTTTATACAAAGGGCTGAGTTTGTATATTTGAAGAATTTATCCTCCTATTCAAAATGGGAAAAAAACATCTAATTGGAAATTGAGAAACATCTCTTCTTTTCTCTCTCTTTAACAGAAGCATCCTGTAGGGTTCTTTGATGGGGTTTCTTGCCTTGAAAAGTAACTATGGAGCAGGACTGGTTATCAAGATTGGAAATGACTTTATATATAAAAGATGGCTGAGGGCTGGGACTGGCTTAAACATCAGAGCTGGGATTATGGAGTTTAGTGTTCTTTGCTAAGTTCTTCGGTGACCAATCTTTGCAAATTTTGGGAGATTCACAAGTTATCAATTTAATTGGGCCAAAGGGGAGGCTCAGGTGCAGTATTTGGATCTTTATCATTGGCTGGAAAATGGAAAATATTAAGAGTGTGATGAAAGCAAAATTTTTAATCTTTCGAGCATATCTACAAGGAGCTGAATGTGGAAGCTAATACCCTATCAAATATGAATTTGGGAAATATAAATGGAAGAATACAGTTTAATCTCTTCTCTTCTGGATCCAACTGCACCTCTGATAGTTTGGTTCTGTTCAGTTAGATACTCTAATGTATATGAATCTGAGTTTTTTTTGCATGATAAAGAAGCCCCGTTTTGGACGATGAAATTAGCTTAAAGCCTGGTATGGAATTTTTTTTGAATCTATGCAGTTGCAAATTCTGGTTGATAGAGCTATAAATTTATACCTACCATCAGTTAAATGCTGGCCATGAAGTAAAAGAACATTGGATCTTGATGTAATGTTAATACAGCTTTTCTAATATATAAGAGAAATGTAATAAAACTTGTGTGTGGATTGTTTTGTAAATAAATAAATTGGGTTGTTTAATTGGAAATTAAGGATATTGACATTTACTGTGAAGTTATTTAGTTTAGAGTCCAAGCATTTTGGAAAGAAATTGATTTGAGGTTTCTATTATATGAAATATAAAAGTTCAATTTAAAGATAAGAATTTATGATTGTTTAATGAAGGTAATAAAAATGTTTTGAAATTGGGTAAAAACAAAAATAATAGAATTGGAGTAAGTTAAAAGATATAAAATTTTGATTGCAGAAATAGATTTAACATAGTATTATCTAAAATTGTAATTAAATCATTTTCACCTCAATTTTAGATCCTACAAATCAACATACATGAATGTTTTACTCTACTCAATAAATCAACTGATCTCAGAGGCAAAAGGGTTTCATGTGGACTTTACATGGAAGCTGATATCTTTTGCAGTGAAGTCCGGGGCATCTACCATGACTGATGCACTGTGCCTGGTGCTCCGAGCAGTAGCAGCTGTGTCATTCCATGAAATGTGTGTAAACTCAGCGCCATCTCCACGTAAGGTGATGTTTGCCTTCGCTTTTCCAATGAAAAGCTTTTCTCTGTGATCAACAATACCAGAAATAAGGCTTAACAACCATAAACAAAATAATAATATTCAAACCCTACTTGGTTACTAAACAGACTCCACTCACAAATATACCCCTCGCTTGATCTGTATAACAATTCTTTTCTTGCTGTACTCAGGAACGTAATCTATTGCCTTCTGTACAGTTGTATAGTTACCGAATCCAAACTTGTCCACAACAATATCAATAGTTTCATCACAGACGTCCAATGTAACCAGTTCTGCCCGAGCTCCATTGCTTTTACACTCTGATCGGCTTGATGAATTAACATCTTCTGCCAATATTCTCAACTTATCATTCGGATAAAGCTGCATTGATGCAGCTATAATAATAAGTACTAGAAAAGCAGTCCTCATGACAATTTTACACCGGAGAATCGAACGTGATTATTCAGACATAATCAAATCTTAGATGTATTCTGCCATTTAATGGACATGGACATTATTGACGATGGATACTGTATGCTAAAAGAAAAAGGTTATAGATTAGCATATTCACATAGTTTGTGGCTGGATCAAGTCCATAGGGATCAAATGGTTAAGACATAGTTATGTAATGAAAGATAATTTGAAAATATTTTTTAATTCCTCATATTCTTTTAGTTAATTTCAAGTGTGAGTTATTCATACCTAGCTATATATTATGAGGTTTACACTCTTCATGTTATACATTTATCAACTACCAATTATTTTTTATTTATCCATTCATCAGCCAACTACCAGTTATTTTTAGTGGATAGATGTTTTTATTTGAGATTTGGGGTCGACTATACCAATGTTTTTTTATCTACTCATGAGGATGAGACAAGTGCACTATGGAGATTGATTATATGGGAGTCGTTCAAAATTCGAAATAAACAATTATAAAAAAAGAATATAAAAAATAACTCATAGCTGATGAAGATATATATATATATAATAATTGATAGTTATTAAATGGATAATAAGAAGAATGTCAATGATAACATGTAGCTAGGCATGGATAAGTCACACTTGAAATCCATATCTATCTATCTATCTATTTATCTATCTATCTATATATTGATAGTTATTAAATCATTTGATCCCTATCCACCTGATCCAACCACAAATTATGTGGGTGTGCTAGTTTATATTCATTTTCTTATAATTGTTTACTTGGAATTTTTAACAACTGCCATAAAATCAATCTTAATAGTACACTTGTTTCATTCTCCTCTGTAGATGAAAAAGAATAGGTCCTAGTCCACCCCAATCTCAAATAAAAACGTCTATTGAGGTAATTCTTGGTCAAAATATTAATAGCACAACCACTTAATGTGTGGTTGGTGGATATCAATAGACTGCAAGTTAAGTACCATGAAATTATATGTTATCCATGTATCAATTACCAAGCCACTAATTACACATTAACTTGACTCCATGTTGCCAAATGGAGTTAAGCTAAACCTTGTGCATATTAGCTCTACTCCTAGCTACCAAATGGTGTCAACTTTCACAAGTACCATGAAGTGCAATTATCACATGAGTTCAGAGGAGTTTATTAGAAGTTTGATTGTCACACGCACATTGCTCAACTACCAGTTGCAAAATGGAGTTCAACTAAACCTTGTTCACATTAGCTCGACTACTAGCTACTAAATGGAATTCCACACACATAGTGCACATTACCATGCCATTAAGTGCACTTATCACAAATGGTACTCCACCCCAAAATTCTAAGATATGATTGCCTATCGAAGTAACTAGCACAACCACATAATTTGTGGTTGCAAGTGAAAGCGGATAGACCACAAGTTAAGTCCCATGAAATTATAGGTTGTCCATGCGTCAACTACCAGTCCACTAACAACAGATTAACTCAACTCCCAATTTCCAAATGGAGTTCGACTAAATGTTGTGCACATTAGCTCGAATCTCAGGTGCTAGATAGAGTTCTACTGTCACATGGAGTGCGCATTACCATGCCACTAAGTGAAATTATCACATGAGTTTAGAGGAGTTTATTAAGAGTTAGACTGCCACATTAATTGTACATTAGCTCAACTCCCAAGTGTAAAATAGAGTTCAACTAAACCTTGTGCACATTAGCTCTAATCCTAGCTGATAGATGGAGTTCCACTATGAAATGGGCAACACATTACCATGGGACTAAGTGCAATGTCACATACGTTATTTTCCATTTTTTTATAATTGTTTATTAAAATTTTGAACTAAGACCATAGAATCCATCTGGACAGTACACTTGTCCCATTTTCCTGCAATCTAGAAAAAACTTAAATGGTATTCCACTATAAAATTCTAAGATATAAACCTTGTGGACATAATAATATCTCAACTAAAGTTTAACAAATTGCAAAGCCTTCATCATGTATGCTTGTCCAGCTTTATGTTTGGATCACGGGATCATTTTGGGCATGAGAATTTCCACCCATGATGCCATTAATACAACTGGTTTCACCCTATTTTTAAACGAGTAACCTCTGTGGCTGGTTGGACTACGAAGGTTGGAAGTTATTAAGGTACTCTCAAGTGGATGGTAGTTTGGTTTGTGTCGCAAATGTGATTGCGTATTGACAAAGTTTATAGGCGTAATAAGTTTACAAAGTGGAGATGAATTTGTGTATACTCCACGCAATTGGTGGATGGAAGTTTGGTGAGTGTTGCAAATTAAGTTGATTGCATATTAAAAGATAGTTTATGGATGCTAAGGTTACAAAGTAATGCTAACACTTGAAATCCGGTAGAGATATATGGATGTACTAAAGGTTACAAAGTTATGCTAGCAGTTTTTAAATCAGGTAGACATATTTGTGAGCACATTCTTATTCCACCTATTCGAAATTCGAGGCCTAATAATGGAAATGCATAGAGGTTTGTATTTCTATAGTGTGTAATAATCTAAATTAAAGATGGATATATGATACTTGGTATACGTAATACATATTTTTTATTTGGTATACGTAATGCATATTTTTTATTTAAATATTTTATTTATTTATTTTAATGTAAATTTAAATAATTTGTTTATTAACAAAACTTTCTTCTTTATTTTTTTAATTTATTTCATTAGGTTATGTTACCAACTTTACTTATCTTGAGTTTAAAATTTTCATATCTATATATCTTATTTTGAATACTTAGGTCATAAATTGAAATAATTATTTTTCATTTAATAATAACACATTATGGTTTTTTTGTTAACATGGTATTGATTTTAGATTCTAGTTTTGTATTAAAAACTCCACTCCTAATTCTTATATCACCATAGATTTATGTTAAAACCACACTTATTAAGCATCTAGAAGGATTTGATAAAAAAATATTATCTTAATTTTTTTACATATCAAGAAAATGTTTATATGAATTTTGTTTTTATTTTATGAGTAGACATGAATCTTTTAATTACTTTTTATTTTTGAGAAGTTATGAGTGAGCATGGGTATGTTACATTATGTAACGTGAAAAAGATGACAACATCTCCCCCATAATCGATTGTAAGCACTTGCTACTCTTTGTGCGACAAGAACTTTTTTTGAACTCACACAATTTCTTTCCAAAATTAAGAACTATAATTAAATTTGTATACAATTATTTTGCATATAACAGAGGGTATTTCATGCCTTCTGCTACAATTTTCTCTACACAATAGTTTAAATTATAATTGATATCAAATTGAAGGCCTAAGTACTTATAAGAATGAACCACTTAGTCAATTTGTCATCATTAAATGCGTTAGTAAAATCCTACCAACTACCTATTGCTATTACCTTTGGTATGTTTATGATAACTTCCATTTTATTTCATTGTAATTGCAAAATTTGTTTTAGGAATCAAATGTCTTTGGAGACTATATTGTTCTTTGCCCATCTAATATAAAGACACCAAGGCCTCGTTAAACCATTGGGGGATTAACGAAAATGCCACTTTGCAAAATATCAATAACATTAAAAATATTATTAAATCTGTGTTTAAAAAGAAAATGTGGGGCAAAAAGGATTTAGAGGCTAAAATGAAGTTAAGATACTATAAAGAGGTCATCAACCCTAATCTAGAAGACCAAAAGTATCTCTCTATTCTAACTAGCTCGAAGAAGAAAACTAATATAACCAAAATAAGAATGTTTAGTCTCATGAGCTTCTTAGTGAAATAAGGCGATGGTGAATTCCTAAAACTTTGTGGGAGGAAAGGATTTTCTATCTCTATGAAATTAAAAGTGTTGAATATGAAAGTCACGTTCTCTTAGACTGTCATGCTTACACCTACATTACCTTGCAAGTTCCCAAACTTTATTTATAATAATAACCTCTTTAATGTTCTAACTTGTCAAAACTACGATAACCTTATCACAATTTTTATTTATAATAATAATCGTACCAAAAACCCTCATATTGTTTTCTTATACTAATTAGTTATTTTCATCTCTAGAGAAGTGCTAAATAGCTTGGAAAAGAGATTAATAACGTTGATGGTTATGTTCTTGGATGTGGGTAACCATGTGGCTTGCCACCCACACGTGACGACACATGCTGGGAATGTGAGAAGTGGGGTGGATGTGGAAGGCAGTACGTGGGATCGAAAGGTTTAAATGAAGGAGACTATATATATGCTAGGCTACGTCCATAATCCAATCCCAAGCATGTTGAAGGAATATTTGATTGTGGTTCGAGAGGTCATGGGAGAATAGTCGTCCTACTTTAACCACTAACACGCTTAGATTGATTATTGATGTAGGAGTGAAGGGAACTGGTAGCAGGTTGATGAAAGGAAATGTATTGACGACTTATTCCAATTTTTAAATAATCTTGGCATTATTTTTGGCATGTCTGCCATGGAAAGCACGGATGTTATAATCGGGATGGGAAAATCATCACTGGCACTATTGTGTTCGATGTGGAGGTTTACTTTGTAGTGGTAGTGTCGAATTGGAAACGAAGAAGCAGTCTTCATTTTGGTGTTAAGTTTTTAGTGACCCCTAGGTAGAGGGATCGAAGCTGAAGAGGAGGGGGAGTCACAGATGTATAGAGAAAGTGCTCCCTATCACATCGATTTAGAAATTGAGGAGATGGAGGCCTTATCTATGGAGAAGCAGGATGAAGCTACTATTGGTGGTGTGGGAAATAACCCATATTGGAATTTGTGGGCATTACTTGCACAATCCTTAATGGAGTTGGAGAAGCTTCATGATGGGATTCTCAGAGTCATTGCTAAGATGAAATTGGACATGGGTGTTATGATTCAAGCACTAGATAAACTCTAGAGGATCTAGCTCATCTCATTCCACCCATGCATCGATTCAGGATATCCTAAAAGACCTAGGTCATGTTTGAAAAGTTGTTAGTTCTTCATGTTTTTTGATTGGTTCTTTATAATGATAGCCTTCAGGGAAATAGGTGGTGGGATTAATGGTTTTGATGGCTTAGATTATCTTTGTACTATCCTTTTTTTTGGAAATTTGGGAAAGAGTTGTTTTGGACAATTTTTTATCTTAACTATTCATGGCTCTAGAGGGTTCCAAATTTCACCAAATGGTCCAGAATTTGAAAGGCCATGGTATGGTTAGCCTTAAAACATAAAAAGGTGGTTTATGGACAATGTGTATCTGACTTTAGACCTTTGCACCCTTGTTTGGGGCTGATGAAAAAAATGCCAAAATTACTAGGAAATTGTGATGAAATCCCCCCTAGGGTGTAGGCCAACTAGGCTTCCCAATTCATGTACAAACCTCCCAAATTTGTAAGAAGAGTATGGGGACTGATATAAGACCTCATGTACAAACCTCCCAAATTTGTAAGAAGAGTATGGGGACTGATATAAGACCCCATGTACTATCATTACACACGATTATTAGTTCTGCAAACTAGTTATGGAGTTCCACCTTCATTTGATAACTTTTAGTGAAATTGCTTATGGGGAAATTGCATAACTAGCTCGATTTTGACATATGAAAGGTAGAGTTAAAGGCTCATATCATGAAATGACATATAGATACCATATACAACATAACAATTTATGCCCCAACAATATTAAACACCATATAAATACCCTCATACAAGTCTTGTATACAACTCATTCAGTATGGGAGTCAAATACATGAAAACTAGTGAATTAGTAGCATGGAATTGCAAGAGTTTCACATATGGATTTCTTGGATTTCGACACACAAAGCATAGGGACATGAAATTACAGAGTAACACATCATATATGATTGTCACAACATCATCAAACTCATATAACATCTCTCATACAAATATGATACAAGACTCCTTCAAGATTGAAGCCAAAGTCATGGAAATTAGTGATTCAATGGCGTGGGAATGCAATATTTTCAGGAATGAATTTATTGGATTTAGAGCCACAGACCATATGGACATAAAATTATAGAGTAATACATCATAGAATAGCCCCATACAAATATGGTATTAAACTATTTCAAGATTGAAGCCAAAATCCATGAAAACTAGTGATACAATGGCATGAAAAGGAAAGATTCACAAATGAGTTTCTTGGATTTCGAGTTGAATATCATGTGGGAATGAAAGTACAAAGTCTTACATAATATGTCTTCCCCAACATTATAAAATAAGGTAAAAGTCCGCATACAAATCTGATGTAAAACTACTTCAAGATTGAAGCCAAATCCATGAAAACTAATTATTCAAGAGCATGGGGAATGTAAGCCTTTCATAAATGGATTTCTGATATTTCAACTTACAGAGCATATGGACATGAGATTACAGATCCATACATCATATACCCAAGCTTGGTCATCAAATATCCTCATCAAAGTGCAAGCACCACTCCAACAAGTGCACCATCAAAATGAGAGTGTGGGGGGATGGAGAAGAAGGAATGAGAGAATATGGAGATAGATGATAATTTGACTATATGGACCTTCAAACTAAAACTAAAACTCCTTAATTAATCTCCAATGAGAGGTATGCATGTTCTCTCCATCAACCAACTTGGAAAGGAATCCAACTCCCTCGAAATTGGTTCACAAGCAAGGAGAGAGAACACTCACCGTGCAATGGACAAGCAAAAGCTCTCCAAAATGCAAAAGGACAATTAAAAAACGATAAAAATCTCTTTTAATTCCTCATGACATCCTTTTATTAACTTCATGAGGCCTCCTAAGGTTGAATTTTCCTCCATGGGCTTCCTCCAACTCATCTTAGTGGTTTAGTAACTCTCATGACATGTGTCTTCCTCTTCGTGCTCCAATTCTTTCCCCAAATCGAATGGTTGCATATAACTACCAAATTCAACCTCTTGGTGGCTATTTTTATCCTTGACATGTCATATTTTTAGTATGTCTTCAATCGGGTCTGAATTTATCAAACTTTTCATAGAATCTTCCATCATTTGTTGTCATAGAGTGCATGGAATCTCCTTCCAAGTGGCACACCTTGTCTTCTAGTCTCTTCCTCTTCCATGGGAGTTACTCTCCTTTACCAATTCGAATTACTTAGATCATTATATGTTATTTTTCACCACATCACCCTCCAATAACGTCACATTACCCATGTGTTCAAATTTGGATGAATATAAAGTCAAGTGTGTGGGGAATCTAGTCACCCAAAGGCTCCACAAGCTTCCAAGTGTCTTCATGAACCCATGCCACATTATTTTCTTAGCAGTTATCATTTATGTGACCCATTTAAATGTTAATATGGTCAAATAAAGTCCTTTTGGGTCCCATCTCCCCTTATTACAAAATTTATGTCTCTGTCTCAACCTAGGGAACTAGTGGGTTGGTGAAACATTATTTGCAAGTAGTCTTGTTTGGAAATTATTTAATTGGGGACATGAAAAAAAAATTGATTTCCAATTAGTAATACTTTGGCTTATTATGTATTGTATCTACTTGGTTTCCCCATTGGGGCAAGTGTCAAATTTGAACTCTCAGACTGTTGCTCAGGCAAAAAGGATGGCATGGTGTCCTCACTTGCACTTTTGCTCACTCACCAACTACTTCCACTTTTTCTCTTGTTTATGTACATAGATTTTTCTTGATGGAATAGAAAGATCATGTACTACTTATTCAAAATAAAATTAATTTTTATGTAGTTTCTCAAAATATTTATTATGTCCCCAATGGGGGACAATAATCGACGGTGTAGGTGCATTAGTTACAACATATGTTTTTTAATATTTGCATTTGTCCAAAGCTTGGCATTTAGATAGGAGTGTTAAAAAAAATTTAGTTGTATTACTTGTTAATTAGTTATTGGCCTGGAAGTGTCTAAAGCAAGCCTTGGTTATCCCTCTCAAGGATCCATCGACACACTTGCATCATGCAAGTGCTCCGGGTTTTTTAGATTATAGTGTGGTGAATTTATTTTTATTCTGATATGTTTTTATTGTTATTTATATTTATTTATAGTCGTGTGATTTTCAAACTTTTGGGAGTCAGGAGATGTTGTGCTGGTGTTTGAGACATATGGAAGATGGGAGATATGGAGATATGTAATGCTAAAAGAGTGGGGTCGATTGGAGTTTTCGATGACCTGAAATATTTATTATTGTGTGTGGAAGGGATTTTAATGACAATGGTTGGTTATGGTTTCATTGGGAGTATGTGGAGTGTTAATTCTAGTTCAGATGTTGTTAATGCCCCCCTAGAAGTGAGGCTCAGAGGGAGGGACAATGGGTTTTGTTTTGTGGTTTCTGACTTAGTGTTCATTGTGTTTTTTTTGTGGCATTGCGAGTTTTGATACAGTGATAGGAACTATGGTCTTTGTTTGTTGGGCTGGTGGTGCTCTAGCCTGGTGATTTGTTCTTTGTGGTGCTAATGGCATGGTATACAATGTTGGATTTGTTTAATGTGGAGATGTCGGTGTGCAGTGGTTGTCTATTATGCATTTGTGTTGGTGGCCTCTGCTAGTGGGCTCCCACATCAACATTTGTGGGTTTTGTTGTATTACTTGTGTAGTTAGCATTTTCAATTTCCTAACTATTTGTGCAAACAACCAATGTAACACCCCCGTTTTGACCCTATTTACGTTAAAAATGTATATGATTTTTATATTGTATTTAATCGTGGTGTGGAGCTAAAGGAAAAATCCCCACCATTGATTTATCCTTTTAGGTTCAGCGATTAAAATCGATGTCGATGGTATTCTATGCTAGCTGGCACATTATAATTTTTGGACATCATGTAATTATGCAATTTAATTAAAAACCCACAACCAGTTATGTCAATGCAACAAATAATGAGATGGGAGCATGATTTCCTAAGGATGAGGGAGGGGGATATTTAACCTTTGAGCCAATAGGAAAAATCCAAATGTCAATAAAAGAACCCAAAAGAGTTGGCAACTACTTTCTTATCTTATTTAACCAACCACTTAAATCTCCAATGAGTAGTTGGGAATTTATTGCCTTGGGTAAAGGGGAGTATGTGCAGTCGTCAATTCTAGCAGGGTTGTCAAACTTTGACCACACTCTTTCTCACGGGAGATCCCCCATCCATTACCCTCACGTGGAGGAAGAGAGTCGCATTCTTCACTCACGCAGGTAGTCGCAGCTCACCCTCACGCACTGGCAGCCACATTTTTCCTCAGGCACACAAGCAGTTGATTTCCTCGTGTGGGATTTCCATTCAGGGAGCAATCCATTTTTCCCATTCACATTTTTGCAGGTTCTTTAGTTTTCCCCATGTTTGGGAAGTCGATTGGGCAAGGCTCAATGGGTGGGCTCTTTGTCGAAGGGATTTGTTGTTGTTTATCTGCATTACCTAACTGAGTTAAACTGTTTTTGTGTTGCACAGCGAGTGGGAGAAGAGACCCACGTTTTCTTGGGTATTGTTGAGTCTGTTTTGGCCATGTTAGGGCCAAACGTCCCTGGGAATCGAATTGCTCTTAGGGGGCTATTTTCACCCATCTTGGCAATTCGTTTTATTGCCCAAAAAATTGTTTTCCTCAACCCAGAATTCCCAATCTTGTTGTGTATGCATCTGCGCTTTGGTCTGAACTGAATTGGGAGTGGAAATGGGGTATGACCAACTTGATAAACCTAGTGTGTGAAGGAACCTCACAGACAGATTTAGGGGGGTGGTTTTCTTTTTTGCACACCCTGAATAGTGCTGGAAGGGAAGGCATAGCCTGAGGGACTATGTAGCAGAGAAGGGGGTGCTTCCTTGTGTTGGGTGTGTAGATGTTCTAGAAGCCAGGATAGATTTGGTGCATGTGTCCATAGCTCTGTGGTTGAGCTCACTAGCTTAGCAGTCAGCCTTTCCAGCTCCTTTGCAGCCTGATAAACCCAACTGTGTTGGATTTGTTGAATTTTGTGGTATCCTTGGCTATGTGTGAGCCTACTAGTGTTCCTTATTCCTTGTGGGGATCATGCCCAGCTCAAGGGTGGCAGTGCTGCTAAGAGATTGATGAGCACACTGGCCTATGGTTTGGTGGAACGTTGCAACGACATAGCTGGTTGCAGGACGAGCTTCTTCATAAGATAAGTATCTATGTGTTAATCTCTGCATTTGTATGTGTTTATGAATTAAATGAACAGTTTAAATGCTTGAATGGAAATGATGTTGCTTCCGCTGTATGTTAATGGTTTATGAACTTGTGTATGTTTTTACTTCAATACATTTTATATTACGTTCATGGGGCTATATTTCCCGAATTAGATAGCAACATAGTCGCCTCTCCGTCGGGATGAGGGGCGGGGATGTGACAGTGTGGTATCAGAGCCCATGTGCAGCATGGGCCTCAATGGACCATAAAGAGCAATTGATAGAGGCTAGAATTACCTTCTGTGGTCAGCAGGAAAAGAAGCACACACAGGAAAAAATTTCAAAATTTTCCTAAGTGTTGTTACAAATTTCATATATCGGCTCAGTTGGCTTAGTTTTGTCGATACAGTGTTGGCTGAACTGGTTGAGTTGAGCTGACAAAGGGAAAGAAAGACAAAAAAATCCCAAAATTTTCCAAGTGTTTTGAGATTTTACACATCGGCTCAGTTGGTTGAGTTTCCGTCAGCTTGAAATGTTGAGTTGAGCTGATGGTGTCGGCTTGAAAAGCTGAGTTGAGCCGATGAGAAGGAGAAAAGAAAATTTTCTAAGTGGTGAAAATCAGGTAAACTTGGATAAGTTTTCTGATGCATCTCGGATAAGTTTCCAATGCATCTCGGATAAGTTTCCAATGCATCTCGGATGAGCTTTCCGATGCATCTCGGATGAGTTTCCAATGCATTTTGGATAAGTTTTTCGATGCATATCGGATGAGTTTTGCCGATGCCGAGGAAAGAAAGAAAAAATTTGAAAATTTTTTCTAAGTGTCAAAAATCCCATATCAAAACGAAAAGACAAAGTGTTTCCGATACATGTTGGGTGAACTCAGTAAGTTTTTCCGATACATCCGAAAAGTTTGATGAGTTTTTCGATCGGCAAGAAAAGGGCAATCTTGCTGATATGTCAGATGAACTCGGCGAGTTCTGCTGACCCATCAAAAGTAAACGACAAGTTTTTTTTATCAGAAAGAAATGTTGAATTTTTTCGACGTGTCGGAAGGGAAAAGGTGAGTCGAGCCAACATGTCAGAAAACTTCGGTGAGTTTGCCGATTGGGTGGAAAAGTTGAGTTGCTCCGAAAAAGAGAATTTTTGCAGGTTTTCAGTGGGATTTACAGGGACCAGAAAGGTGAAAATGGCAGCGATCTTATGCACCAGATTACACAAAAATAATAATTAAAAAAAAATGAGGGAAGCACAAGGGGGCAAGCCCCCTTGACCCCCGTTGTCCCCTTTAGACAGTCATTCTTTGTGAAAAGAAAATTCTATGATTTGACAAAGTTTCCAAAATATGATGTTTCCAATGCAGGTAAGTAATGTATTAAATTCTTGTGAATGTTATGCAGCTAACAGTTGTGTTTATTAACACATTTTGCATAATCATAGTCACCTTCAAAGGAAGGATTCCAAATAGTATAGTTCAGTAAAGTTGGTTTGGCTGAGCCATGAGAACCTACGATGTGTATGATGATGCATAGAACCCCAATGAGTACGAGGAAGATGTTGTGGGGGGGAATGTCTGAGTTGGAAATGTTGAGACAGAGTTTAATGGGAGGAGATTGCAAGAGACTCCCCCAGATTTTGCAGCCACCATGAGAATCCTAAGGGTGGATATGCAAAGTTACAGGGCAAATAATGAAAAATTGGTTAAGGCTCAAGAGGAGCAGAATCAGCTAAATGTATCCATGCTGCAAAGTTTAATGGACATCCAGAGGTGGAAGAACTCTAGGGACCAGACAGTAAGATTGGAAGGTAGTAAGAACAGTACCATAAGAAGGAAGAGATCTCCTAGTGGGTCATCTGACTCTGAAGGATCCACTAGCAGTTCAAGTTCTTCTTCTCACAAGAATGAGAGGACGAGTGTTACCAAGACCATTCACATGATGAGTGTAAGAAGGCAAGGCTGCCTACCTTCAATGGTGAGATAAAGAATGGTCAAGAAGCAGAAGCTTGGCTTCTTGGGATGAGAAAATATTTCCAAGTCCAAGACTAATCTAGAAATATGAAGGCTAGGGTAGCCATCTTCAATTTGAATGGAAGAGCATCCATATCGTGGGAGAACTTCAAACAAGTAAAGAAGATTAATGAAAGGAAGATTGGATGGAAACAGTTCCAAAAGTATTTCAAGCAAAAGTATCTCTCTAACAAGTACTATGATGATAAGATCAAAGAATTCCATGAGCTAAGATTGGGACAGCAGACCATGGAAGAGTATGCAAACAAGTTCTTGGAGCTGTTGAGGTATGTCAGGTACATCAAATATGTGAAGGTGAAGATCCAACGTTTCCTGATTGGATTGCCTTAGTCTTACAAAGACAAAATTGAGTTTTATGAACCTAGAACTCTGGAAGAAGTGATAAGGAAAGCTAAGTATTGCTATGAGAAAAGCAAAGTCAAACCTAATTATCATAAGACATGGAAGGAAAAGAAGAATGAGAAGTTTGACCAAAGGAAGAAAGGTTTCAAACATTCTAACTTTAGGAATCAGCAGAAGCAGCCATCCCAAGATACGAGTAAGCCAGCTGGAGTGGTGGGAGAAAAGCCAACAGATCCATAGCAGAACATAGAACCACTCCAATGTTGGAAATGTGAAGGACCCCACATGCACAGGAATTGTCCACTTCAGAATGAGAATGCAAGACCAGCTTACAACATTCAAGAGGCAGAAACAGTGGGTCAAGTAGCAAGGGTCGTCCCTAGGACTTATGCAACACTAGAGGACCGCCAGGAAAATGACCAGTAAACTATGGCTGAAGTTACAGGTAAGATTGTTGAGCAATCTGTTTCTATTTTGATTGACCCTATTTCTACTCACAGTTACATTACTCCTAGAGTAGTGAAGCTTTGTGCTTTTAAGAAATTAAAGCATAGCTAATCTTGGTTAGTTCAGCTAGCCACTGGAACTAAGAGAAAGGTTAATGAAGTGGTAGAGAAATATCCATTGGTTATGAATGGATTGGTCACTTGTGTAGATTTGAATGTTCTACCACTTGGTTCCTATGATGTTCTCATTGGAATGGATTGGTTAGAAGCTCATAGGGTAAAACTTGACTGTTATAATAATACTTTTGAATGCATGGATGAAGAAGGCAACCCAAGAGTTGTAAGAGGCATTCCAAAGGTGATTTCTGTAAGGCAGATTTCAGCAATGCAGTTGAAGAAGTTCTATAGGAAAGGTTGCCTGTTGTACGCAGCTCATATTTTGGAGGCAATAGAGAATGAAACTCCTAGGTTGGAGGACTTTCATGTGTTGCAGGAATTCAGGGATGTGTTTCTTGATGAGATTTTGGGGCTTCCTCCAAAGAGGGACATTGATTTCACAATTGAACTTGTGCCAGGAGCAGCACCAGTGTCCAACACACCCTACAGAATGAGTACACTAAAAATGCTAGAACTAAAGATGCAACTGCAAGAGTTGTTGGAGAAGAAGTATATCAGACCAAGTGTGTCTCCTTGGGGAGCAAGAGTTCTATTTGTAAAGAAGAAAGATGGCACACTCAAGTTGTGTATTGATTATAGACATCTGAACAAAGTCATTGTTAAGAATAAATACCCGTTGCCTAGGATTGATGACCTCTTTGATCAAATGAGAGGAGCGAAGGAATTTTCCAAGATTGACTTGAGGCCTGGTTACCATCAGGTGAGAATCAAGGATGAAGACATTCATAAGACATCCTTCAGAACAAGGTATGGACATTATGAGTTTGTAGTGGTACCATTTGGTCTCACAAATGCACCAGCTACATTTATGTGCCTTATGAATAATGTCTTCAACAGGTATTTGGACATGTTTGTTCTTGTTTTCCCTGATGACATCCTTATTTATTATAAGAATGAGGAAGAGCATGAAGATCATCTAAGATTGAAATTGCAGTTGCTCAGGGAGCATCAGATGTATGCAAATTTGAGCAAGTGTGACTTTTATAGAGGTAGGATTCATTATTTGGGTCACATTATCTCAGATGAGGGTATATTTGTAGACCCTGAGAAGATTGAGGCCATTATGAATTGACCTACTCCAAGAAATGTAACAGATGTAAGATATTTTATGGGGCTTGCAGGATACTACAGGAGATTCATTGAGGGATTCTCCAAGGTTACACATCCAGTCACTTCTTTGCAAAAGAAGGGAATAAAGTTTGAATGGATGCCGATGTGTGAAGACAGCTTCCAGCAATTGAAGAATCTTCTCACAAGTGCACTAGTCTTGAATATTGTAGACCCAGAAAAATATTTTGTGGTGTGTACCGATGCATGCGGTCAAGGGCTTGGAGGAGTCCTTATGCAAGACAACCACGTGATATGTTATGAGTCAAGAAAGTTGAAGGAGCATGAGAAGAACTATGCCACTCATGATCTAGAACTTGCGACCATAGTACATGCTCTCAAGATGTGGAGGAATTGCTTGATAGGCAGAATATTTGAGCTAAGGACAGACCATTGTGGTCTGAAGTATTTATTTGATCAACCTACTCTAAATGCTAGGAAAGCTAGATGGCTGGAGTTTTTATGTGAGTTTGATTTTGAAATCAAACACATAAAAGGAAAATAGAATAAGGTAGTTGATGCGCTCAGCAGGAAGGTGCAGGAAATGCATGTGGCATCTATTAGTATTTTCTAATCAGAGTTGAGGTGGCAGATTTTTAATCATGTTGTTGAAGATGAATTGTATGCACAGGTCAAGGACAAGTTGCAGCAGCAAATCCTTGAAAAGAAGTATGAGGGATATAAATTGGAAGAAGATGGACTTCTTACTTATAAGAATGGAATTTATATTCCAAATGTAGCAGATTTGAGGAGAGTTGTTATGGATGAAATCCATCAATATCCATATTCTGGTCACCCATGATATCAAAAGACAATTGCTACAGCTAGAAAGCAGTAGTTTTTGCCAGGAATGAAAAAGGACATGGCTGAATATATTTCAAGGTGCATGAAATGTCAGCAGGTAAAGGTTGAGCATCAACACCCAGCAAGTTTGTTGCATCCTTTGCAAGTTCCAAAATGGAAATGGGAAGTTATTTCCATGGATTTTAATACAGGATTACCGATGACTTGGAGACAACATGATTCCATCATGGTTTTGGTGGACAAGTTGACAAAGGCAGCACATTTCATACTGGTTAAGTCTACACAAAAGGCTAATGACATTGCAAAGATCTTCATGAAGGAGATTTTCAAATTGCATGGATTGCCTAAGGCAATAGTCTCTGACAGAGATGTCAAGTTCACTTCCAATTTTTGGAAGCGGTTGTTTGCATATTTGGGTACAAATTTGAATTTCAACACTGCCTACCATCCTTGGACTAACGGGCAAATAGAGAGAGCTAATCAAGTGCTTTAAGACATGCTTTGCATGTACGTGATGGACAAACCAACCAAGTGGGAATATTATTTACACTTTGTAGAATTTGCTTATAGCAATGGACAACAAGCATCCTTGGGGATGATTCCATATGAAGTTTTGTATGGCAGAAGGTGTAGGACATGAGTGACTTGGGATAATCCAATAAACAAGGTTGTGCTTGGTCTAGATTTGCTCAAGGAGATGGAGCAGGAGGTTGTAAACATCAGGTAGAATCTGAAAGCATCCCAGGACAGATAGAAAAGATATGCAGATAAGCATAGGGTGAACAGAGAGTTCAGTGTTGGGGATCATGTTTACCTCAGAGTGAGGGCAAAGAAAAATTCCTTGAATCTTGGAAGTTGTGCCAAGTTGTCACCTAGATATTGTGGGTCATTTGAAGTGCTTGAAAGAATTGTGGCAGTTGCATATATACTTGCATTTCCTGCTAGCACTAGAGCTAATAATGTTTTTCATTGTTTCTTTGCTTAATAAATATGTACATGATCCTAACCGTGTGATAAATTAGGATGTGATTCAGGTGGAACCCGAGGGAGAGTTCCAGATCGAGCCAATGCGCATCCTTGACAAGAAGCTCACAATGCTATGGAACTGAGCCATAGGGCAGGTAAAGGTGCAATGGGAGCACTATAGTCCTTAAGAGGCTACATGGGAGCTGGAGGATGCCATGCAATTGGCACATCCATTTTTGTTCAATTCTGCATAGCACTAAGGGCGGTACTAGTGTAGCATTTTTGTTCAATTTTGTAAAGCATTGAGGACAGTGCTATTGAAGGGGGAGGGGAATGTAACACCCCAATTTTGACCCCGTTTGCATTAAAAATGTATATGATGTTTATATTGTATTTAATCATGGTGTGGAACTAAAGGCAAAATCCCCACCATTGATTTATCGTTTTAGGTTCGGTGATTAAAATCGATGCCGGTGGTATTTTGTGCTAGCCGACACATTATGATTTTTGGACATCATGTAAATATGCAATTTAATTAAAAACCCACAGCCAACTATGTCAATGCAACAAATAATGAGATGGGGGCATGATTTCCTAAGGATAAGGCGGGGGATATTTAACCTCTGATCCAATAGGAAAAATCCAAATGTCAATAAAAGAACCAAAAAGAGTTGACAACTACTTTCTTGTCTTATTCAACCAACCACTTAACTCTCCAATGAGTAGTTGGGCAGTTATTGCCTTGGGGAAAGGGGAGTATGGGCAGCCATCAATTCTGGCAGGGTTGTTAGACTTCACACGCTTTCCCAAGGGATATCTCTCATCCATTACCCTCACGTGGAGGAAGAGAGCCACATTCTTCACTCACGGAGGTAGTCGTAGCTCACTCTCACGCACTGGCTACCACATTTTTCCTCAGGCACGCAGGCAGTTGATCTCCTCACCTAGGATTTCCATTCGAGGAGCAATCCGTTTTTCCCATTCACGTTTTTGCAGGTTCTAGAGTTTTCCCTGTGTTGGGGAAGTCGATTGGGCAAGGCTCAATGGCTAGGTTCTTTGTCTAATGGATTTGTTGTTGTTTATCCACATTACCCGACTGAGGAAAACCGTTTTTGTGTTGCACAACGAGAAGGAGGAGAGACCCACGTTTTCTTGGGTGTTGTTGAGTCCGTTTTGGCCACGTTAGGGCCAAAACGTCCCTGGGAATCTAATTGTTGTTAGGGGGCTATTTTCACCCATCTTGACAATTCATTTTGTTGCCAAAAAACTGTTTTCCTCAACCCAGAATTGTGTATCTTCCTGTATATGCATCTGCGCTTTGGTCTAAACTGGATTGGGAGTGGAAATGGGGTCTGACCAGCTTGATAAACCTAGTGTGTGAAGGAACCTCACAGACAGATCTAGGGGGATGGTTTTCTTCTTTACCCACTTTGAATAGCGTTGGAAGGGAAGGCATAGCCCGAGGGACTGTGTAGCAGAGAAGGGGGTGCTTCCTTGTGTTGGGTGTGTATGTGTTCTAGAAGCCATGCCAGATCTGGTGCAGGCATCCATAGCTCTGTGGTTGAGCTCACTAGCTTAGCAGTCAGCCTTTCCAGCTCCTTTGCAGCATGATAAAACCAACAGTGTTAGCTTGGCTGAATTTTGTGGTATCCTTGTCTATGTGTGAGCATGCTAGTGTTCCTTATTCCTTGTGGGAATCATGCCCAACTCGGGGGTGGCAGTGTTGCTGAGAAATTGATGAGCACACTGGCCTATGGCTGTGTGGAATGTTGCAATGACATAGCTGGTTGCAGGACGAGCTTCTACATAAGATAAGTATCTATGTGTTAATCTCCATATTTGTATGTGTTTATGAATTAAATGAACAGGTTAAATGCTTGAATGGAAATGATGTTGCTTTCATTGTATGTTAATGGTTTATGCAATTGTGTATGTTTTTACTTCAATGTATTTTATATTATGTTCACGGGGCTAGATTGCCCATATTAGATAGCAGCATAGTCGCGTCCTCTCCGTCAGGATGACGAGTGGGGACGTGACAACCAAGGTGTGGTTTTCTTACTTGTTGTAGGTGTGATAGACTATTACGAGAGATTGGACATTGGTTCTCTAATATTGTCGTTGTGTTGGGTGCCCAGGTATGTCCTTTGAATAGAATTCCCCTTGCCTTAGAAACCCTTGATGGTTTCCTTCCAATTTGTAGATGCCTCTTTCTTTTCCCCTTGTTGGTGTTTCATATAATGGATTTTCCCGTTATTTTTTTCCATTGATGTTCAAAGGTTGTCGATATCAGTGGGTTCAACTCATTTCTTGAAAATACATTTAGGAAAAATTCAAGGAAGCTACAAAAATTTAATTCTTCATAGGCATTATCTAATCAAAGGAATAATTCAAGGAAGCTACATAAATTCTTGGCCATGGATATTGTATGCCCCCCAAAAAAAGGTTATACGGTTATAGATTACTAGTTAAAATATTACTAGCACAACCACTTAATTTGTGGTAGGTGAATGTTGATACATCGCAAGTTAGGTACCATGAAATTATACATAATCCATGCAATAACTACCAATCCACGAACTACACATTAACTCAACTCCCAGCTTCCAAATGGAGTTCGACTAAAACTTGTGCACATTAGATTGACTCCTAATTTCTAGATGGGATTCAACTGTCACATGGACTGCACATTACCATGCCACTAAGTGCAATTATCACATGAGTTCATAAGAGTTTAGTAGGAGTTCGATTATCACACAAACTACACGTTAGCTCAACTCCTAGCTGCAAAATGGATTTCAACTAAACCTTGTGCACATTAGCTCGACTCTTATCTGCTAGATTGAGTTCCACTATCACACTGACTCCACATTACCATGTCATTAAGTACAGTTATCACATGAGCTATTTTTTATTTTTTATAATTGTTTATTACGAATTTTGAACGACAACCATATAATCAATCTGGATAGTACACTTGTCTCATTCTCTTGCAATCTAGGAAAAGAATAGATGGTATTCCATCCCAAAATTCTAAGATATAGACACCTATATGCATAAAAATATCCAAACTATAGTTTAGCAAATTGCAAAGGCTTGATCGTGGTACGTCTATCCATCTTTATCTATGGATCACATGATCATTGTGGACGTGAGAATTTCCACCCATGGTCCCATTAATACAACTGGTTTCACCATACTTTTAAATGAGTAGCCAATGTGATTGGTTGGACTAATAAGGTTGGAAGTTGTTAAGGTACTCTCAAGTGGATTGTAGTTTGGTGAGTGTCGCAAATGTGATTGCGTATTGAAAAATTTAATGGACATACTAAGTTTAATGGACATACAAAGTGGAGGTAACAGTTGAAAATCAGGTAGAGAGCGTTGTGAGTAACTTTTGTGAGTCCCACCCATTCTAAGTCCAGATCCGAGAGTGGAAAAGAATAGAGATTTGTATATGTTGCAGGCAATCGGTGGATGGTATTTTGGTGAGTGTTGCAAATTAAGTTGATTGCGTATTGAAAGTTTATGGATGTACTAAGTTGACAATTGAAAATTAGGTAAAGATATTTGCGAGTACCTTCTGTTAACCCACCCATTTGAAATTCGAGGCCTAAGAGTGGAAAATCATAGAGATTTGTATTTTCTATCGTGTGTAATAAGCTAAATTAAGATGGATATATGATCAATTATATACACAGTATATATCTTAAGGTTTTATTTATTTATTTTTATAGTAATGTAAGTAACTAGTTTATTAAGGAAACTTTCTTCCTCATTTTTTTAATTCATTTCATTAGGTTATGGTACCAGCTTTACTTATGAGTATAAATTTTCTGGTAAGTTGTTCGTGCGTGTGTGTATTGAATACATATGTCATAATTGACATAATGATTCTCTATTCAAAATGGTAGCATATTATGGTTTTTTGTTGACATCATAGAGTAATGGGTATTGCTTTTAGCTTCTAGTTTTTGTATTCAGAACTATACTCCTAATTCTTGTGCCACTATAGATCCATCCTAAAACCGGATCTATTAAGCACCGAGAGGGGTCCAATAATTTTTTTTATCTTAATTTTTTACACATTAAGAAAATGTTTACACCAATGTTTTTATTTTATGAGCTGACATGAATTTTTTAATTACTTTTTATTTTTTATATGCTATGAGCCAGCATGAGAGCCAACATGGGAACATTATATTATGTAACATGAAAAATGTGACAACATCTCTGCCATACTCGATCGCAAGCAACTCTTTACTCTCGGCGTGCAATAAGAACCTTTTTTGAATTCACACAATTTCGTTTGATGTGACTAAGAACTATGTAATTGGATTTGTATACATTTATTTTGCATATAATAGAGGGTATTCCATGCCTTGTGTTACAAGTTTCTCTAAACAATAGTTTGAATTATAATTGATATCAAAGTGAAGGCCTAAGTACCTACAAGAAGGAACCACTTAGCCAAATTTTCATCATTAAATGCGTTAGTAAAATCCTACCTACTAACTATTGTTATTACCTTTGGTATGTTTACATTAACTTCCATTTTATTTCATTGTAACTACAAAAAAAAATTAGGCATCAATATGTCTTTGGAGACTATATTATTCTTTTCCCATGTAATATAAAGACACTAGGGCTTGGTTGAACCATTGGAGGATTGACGAAAATGCCAATTGCAAAAATATCAATAACATTAAGAATATTATTAAATCTAAGTTTAAAAAGAAAATGTGGGGCAAAAAGTATTTAGAGGCAAAAATAAGTTAATATACTATAAACAAGTCAATAACCCTAATCTAGAAGACTAAAAGTATCTCTCTATTTTAACTAGCTTGAAGAAAAAAACTAATATAGCCAAAATAAGAATGAACTCTCTTAAGCTTCATAGTGAAACAAGGAGATGTTCAATTCCTAAAACTTTGTGGGAAGAAAGGATGGGTCATCTCTGTGAGACTAAGAGTGTTGAATATGAAAGTCTCTTAGAGTGTCCTTTGTACGACCACATTAGATTGTATTTTCACAAACTTTATTATAATAATAACCTCCTTAATCTTCTAACTTGTAAAAACTATGGTGACCTCGATATGCTTCTCTCTAAGCTTTTTTGGCATAGGAATAAAATTTTATAGAAAACAAAGTAATTTTTTTCCTTCTTAAGGTCCCATAGACCAAAGTTGGTCTTAGTGAACATTAACCATCATCACCATCACAATATCATGTGCATAAATCAACAATAATAAAGAGTAATGCTTTATATTGTGATTTTATCTTTAAGTTTGTATATAAATAAACTAAAGAATGTTGGAGAGGGAGGACATCCTTGTTGCATTGTGAGATTACTATAAATTGACTTCCTCCATTCTTTCCCAAAATTTTATAAATTTATTGTGACGAAAGCCTTTAGAAAAATCAACAACAAAAGATAACCACTATTACATTTTCCTCAAACTCTCTCAACAACTTTAGGAGATACCAAATGGTCAATGGTTGAGTGCTTAGGTCAAAAACCATGTTTCCAAGGACCCCTTTATTGTTTTCTTGCACCATTTAGTTATTTCCAACGCTAGAGTAGTTCTAAATAGCTTGGAAAAGAGATTAATAACATTGATGGTTATGTTCCTGGATGTGGATGTCCATGTGCCTTGCCGCCCACACGTGGTGACGCATGTTGGGCATGTTAGCAGTGGGGTGGATGTGGAAGGCAGTACAAGTGATTAGTAGGATTAAATGAAGGAGATTGGATATAGGCTAGGATGTAACCGCAATCCAATCCCAAGCGTGATGAAGGAAGATTTGATGGAGGTTTGAGAGGCCTGGGGGAGCATAGATGTCCGTATTTAACCACCAACACGCTTAGATTGATTATTGATGGAGGAGTGAAGGTAAGTTGTAGTAGGCTGATGAAAGGAAATGTACTATCAACTTATTGTGAACAATGATAAAATTTGAAGGGTTGGTCTTAATTTCAGTTAGAAGGGTATATATTCATTCATCACTTCCACGATGAAAAGATTTGGAAAAAAATACATTTTAATTGACAATAATAAATTAACTGCTCACTTTATAAAAAAAATGTGCTAAATAAAAATTACATTTTAAATCAAATTATGCCTAAGAAATAAAGAAACCATGCCATAAGGTTCAAAAAAGTATAAGAAAGGCAAAGAGGGGGCAAACTCTATAGATACAAACCATTCAAACACCCCAAAGATATAACAGACTGCTACAAATAACATAAAGTAGAAAGACAAGATGAGCATTGGAAAATTAACAATGATGAATAGGAATTATGTAGTTTGGGCACTTGCAATAGGGGTTGAGGGTTTGAGGAAGGTGAATCGGAGAAGCACTAAAACGGAACGTATTTTCCTAGGATACATTTTTCATTTACATATTTAACACCTTTATTGCAATCTAACAATTAATTATTTGGGATTTCATGTCAATTAAAACAGTTTAAATCAATGTGAAATAATTCAATATGGTTGTATTAATGAGGGTGTCATATATAATTATTAAGATGACATAAATATATAGAAAAAATTGCTAATTGCACCAAGAGTAGTGAGACACTCTATATCCCAGTATGAGAGGAATGTTGTAATGGTGAATATATATATTCAAAATGAATCTCGACTAATAAAATAAAAAATTAAAACCAGCATAGATCCATCTTAATCATGGATCTACCAAGCATCCAAAGGGATCAAATTGCTTGAGGTGTGAATTTTTTTTCTTGATGTGAAATAAAAAATTACACCTCAAGAAATTGGATCTCTCTTGGTGCTTGATAAATCCGGATTTAAGATGGATCTATGCCAATGCAACTATGTTCCCTTTTAATTCAATTATGCATTGAAGGTTCAATTGATATTATAGACAAGGAAGTGACATGAGTTGAATGTAGAGACACGATTGATTCAATACAGTAAAAGTGAGATAGCAACAACTTTCACATCCCAAATGGCCTACCATATTATCATCTCCGTGTCAGCTTATGCATCATGGTATCAATCTATATGAGGTCGATGCATATACAATGTACAATAACCAAGCCTCGTGGATGAGTTATGTGGCATAATTAGTGGAAGACATAGGAGTATGTACATAAATCTAAGAAATTGGAGGTGACTTGGTTAGACTCTCTTACACTAACTTGTCGATTACCAGTTACCATGATTAATGCTTGATGGACAATATATAACATAACCCTTTTTATGAAATTTTAATATAATTTATGCACTTTTTTTAAAATGTCAAAAATAAAAAAATTAGCATTTTTTTATGACGACAATTTTTTTAACAACACTTTTGGGACATGTTGGGATCCCGTTGATGTGCTATGACATGCTCAATTTTGAAACCTAATTCTGGATCATCCTAGCATGATTTTTGGCATGTGTTTCATGGAAAGCGCAAAGGTTATAATCAGGATGGGAAAATCATCATTGGCATTGTTTTGTTTGTTGTGGAGGTTTAGTTTGTAGTGGTAGTGTCGAATTGGCAACAAAGAGGTAGTATTCATTTTGGTGTTAAGGTTTTAGTGGCCCCTAGGTAGAGGGTTCAAAGCTGAAGGGGAGTCAGAGATAGAACTTTACCAACCTATGAGGCAAGAACTCCATCAACTCCACCATCTTCTGATGCAATAAGTCTTCCAACCTCGGACCAAATGTATATTTATAGAGAAATTTTTCCCTATCACATCGATTTAGCAATTAAGGATATGGAGGCCTTGTCTATGGATAAGCGGGATGAATCTATTATTGATGGTGTGAGAAGTAACCCATATTGGACTTTGTGGATGTTACTTTCTTAATACTTAACGAAGTGGGAGAATCTTCGCGATGGGATTCTCAGAGTCATTGCTAAGATGAAGTTAGAACTAGGTGCTATGATTTAGTCTCTAGATAACCTCCAGAGGATCTAGCTTGTCTCAGACAATCTCTACATTAGTTCGAGACATCCCGAAAGACCTAGATCGTGTTTGGAAATTTGTTATTTCTTCATGTTTTTTGCTTAATTCTCTATAGTGATAGCCTTCAGGGCCATAGGTGGCGGGATTAGTGGCTTTGCTGGATTAGTTTGTCTTTTTATTATTATTTTCAATTAATAATACTTTGGCTTATTATGGCTTGTAATTGCTTGGTTTCCCCATCAAGGTAGGTGTCAAATTTTAACTCCCATACTACTACTTGAGGCGGAAAGGATGGCATGGTGTCCCTACATGGGTAGTTCTTCCTCTACTTGGTCTTTTACTTTCCCACTACTTCCACTTTTTCTCTTGTTTATGTACATATATTTTCCTTGATGATGATGATGATAGAAGTTTCATGTACCACTTACTCAAAAAACAGTGATGGTTATGTAGTTTCTCACAATATTTTTTATGTCCCCAACCTGGTATATTAATCGATGGTGTAAGTGCATTAGTTGTTGCATATTTTATTTATTTATTTTTTCATTTGTGCAAAGTTTGGCATTTAGATAGGATGAGTGTTTTTTTGTTTAGTTGTATGTGTTAGCACTATGTTTGAAATTTTGAATTATGGACTTGAAAGGTTTGAAAATGATCTTTTTGGTGAAATTTTGTACATGCGCCTTTTAGATTATCTAGTTAGCAAGTTCTTTCATCAGGAGTTGTCAGATGAAGAGTGGATTTTGATCTACGGTGATAGATCTTTCTGTATATTGAAACATGCAACAACAAAATAAGGGTAAAGTGTGTTAAGCTTTGACGGTTCAGATTCATGACGAGGGAGATCAATGGCGGGAAGAGATTTCGCGGAGGGAAGATGCAAGGAAGGATTTAATTTTGAGGTTTGCGGAAGTTCGTTAAATGGGTGTGATGTTGGAGGGTCTAGATCGACACATGATAAGATCAACAACTCTAAATAAGTCTGTGTGGTGAACATTCCTAGATAAAGAAACATTTTCAAAGCGAAATGAGTTCACATGTGGAGAGATCAGACGATGGAGATGAAGGTGAAGGTAGATCTATGGTCCAGAATGATTTTGCAGATTGAACTAGCGCAGACGAAGTCAGGATTTCAATCTGCGAAAAGTGGTAGGGGTTGCGAAGATCTACGGTCGAAACAAAAGATCGGTTTCATCGACGGATGAGGTGAATTCCGTGATCAGAAGTTGCTTGAGCAATCAGAGGAGAAAGGATGGGAAAAATACTAAAGTTATCAAGGTTGAACGGTCCTAATGAAGACTAATTACAAATCAATGATCGATATTGATCCCCCCAAATCAAGCTGTGCAGGTTGACAGTGTGATTTTTGGGTATGAATATTTGGTGTATCGAGGGATTAGATTGCAAAGATGAACAAATCTACGGTACTGAGAGCATGGAGAAACACGAGGGTTATGCAACATAAAAAACTATAAAAACATCTACATGGAGAAGACGCCCTCATGTATGATATGCCTTCCCGACAATTAATTGATTCCCCCTACGCCATTTGTGATACATCTACAGGATAAATCATCCCCATAGCATCCCCATCTCGCCCAAAACTAGATACTCGTCGTGTGACTAGCATGTGAAATCAAAAGGATATCGTGAAAATCTAAGATGTGGAGCAGCGAATCTGATCACCACACGTAGCAGAGAAAGCATGGAGAAAGAATTGTTCTGGTATCATCGTCACAAGAACGGAAGGGCAAGAAAAAGTCCAGTCCATATGCCCTGAGGCGTATGGTCGACCAGGAAGGGTAACGCTCGAAGTATTTTCAGCATCCAATAATGAAATTTTGTAGCAGATAAGGCGGCGTGACTAGATCTCCAACGGGAAAGGAATCCCTTACATCATGTGCTCGCTCGCTTCATCACCATGCTACTTGATGATGAAGTTTGCGAGAATGTCGATGGGTCATCCCCATGTCCATTTCTTCAATCCTATATAAACACCACCTTTCATAGCCCCTAGGATGTGTAGGATGGGATAGTATAGAAGTAGAATTCGAAGTATCATTCTGCTGGAGGTTCTGAGAATCTTGAGAAATTTGCAATGGAGATATGGTTTGAGAAGCTTGTCATTCTAGGTGTGTTGTTGGTTGGTGAGCTTGATTCCACGCTCACCTATCACCCTATTTGTTCACACCAGGGAAGTGCCAACCATCGGGGAAAGGACATAAAGCACTTTGAGAAATACACCTATTTTCATATAGCCATCCCTCCAACTGCGTGGTGCCTCAGCTTTCACATCCCGTGGGTGTCCCTCTAGAACCCCCGAATTTTATCGCTGCCTCCAAAGCCTCAGCACATGATGATATTCACTAGCAGCTCTCTATGGGAGTGAATGCTCATACTGGAGCATCAGGGGTCCAAAGTCTTCATCGTAGCTTTCATGCACCTCGTCCACTAACTTTTTCTGAGGTGGTGAGGAGTATAAGAATGACAAGCCACTACAGAGGATTGTTTCTGCCAAAAGCAGGGGGGGAAGCTGTGAAGAAGGCTGAGCATGAAAAGGATATAAACTCATTTTCTAGCTTTGAGCCCATGCACAAAGGTGCATTTGAGCACAGAATGCACACAAAGGAAATAGACCCATTGCTGACTCGACTGACAGACAAAGGGTTCGGGCCTAGTCAGTGACGAGCCACTAGAAGCACCCTGAGACATCATTTTCATGGCCCGCAAGCTTAAAACCAGAAACTTCGTGCTGCCATCCAGACCAAAAACACGCATTTGCTCCATGATGTCTATTAAATATATGTAAACCATGGAAGAAGTACCACACTCTAGTTGTTAGTGTTTTGATTATGACTGTAAATAGTTTTAGGTCCTATTTCGAGGATTATCCTCGGGGGTCTAAAACGTTATAAATTGGATCTCCACAAAAGGGATAAGGGTTGGATTTTCAAGAGCGGTGAGGCTCTTCATTGCAATAGGTTTCAGTTTTCCAGAGATGAATAAAATTGCAGAGGAAGAATGTTAAACCTTTCATGGCAGAGATTCATGTGCCACCTTTTTCTTCAATAAGTAATTTATTTATGTGACTGTTTATCCTGTTTCTCACTCCATTTTGTATTTGCTTTCATGATCGAACATTAGTGTATATGCGCCAGAATTCATCTTGCATGCTCTAGGTCCATTGTTCAAGCATTTTCAAAACATTTTCTTCCAAAGTCTTGCAAAATGTACCCTAGTTAGGTGCTCTGTTTGATGGGTCGTATCCCACTGTCTACTAATCGACCTGTGAATACCTCCAGATAGAGGAAAGGGTGCCTATATTGCCTCTGTCTGTAAACCTTCATATTTCCTACCTCCTGCAACCTATTTCAGATCTGGTTGTTGACTCCATTGCCCAATGGTCTCCTCCATGATTGTCCCACCAAACTTTATAAAAACAAACTTGTTCTATTCAAAAATATGACATTCTGGTTGTCTTTGATTGAATATATTGAGTTTGAAAACTCTGTAAATAGTGAGAGATCCTTCTCTGACTGTATTAGGTCAGAAATACAGTCTAAAGTGGTTTTGATGTTACCTCGGGATCTACCTTTCCACAACCTGGGTACCTTATGTGTGTTAAAAAATTAGCGTTATTGCCGAGGACGAAGGTTCAAATCTTTCCCTGGATGTGAACAACATAGTTTCATATATGATTTTTGATGGTGAACAACAGTCAGACATCAGCAAGGTTGTGCATCTTTCACCTGGAGACTTCATTCTCAGAGAATCTAGCTTTCAGTGACTTCGCTGGTGATGTGATCCAGAGATTAAGTTTTCAAAGAGAACCGGCAGACTCTGTTGGGGGAAATGAGCTCATTGTAAAAACATGGAAATTCTTGATGAAAATATAAGGTACTCAAGTTTCAGTTTTCTCCAAGATGCCTTATCCTTTCTTGTAAATTTTTTCCTATATTTTCCTAAGCTTGTCAAAACAGTTTTCCATTGTTCATTGCACTCACAGCAAAACCATGAATTTACTCCTGGATATCCTTCTTTACGAACTCAAAGTATTTCGTCATCCTGTACATTTGATTTTGATCAAGACCCTTCATTCGAACCACATGAAATTAAAGATCACCCTTGCGAGCCTCATGAAACCATAATTGATAATATATCGATCCCACATAGTCCTGTTCCTTCCAATATTCTAAACCCATACAGACCACTTCACTTACCTCTTATTCTTCATGAATTCCCTACAAACAACTACAAGTACCTTCCTAAGTTTGATGTAGAATACAAGAACCTTACCTTTGAAAAACATTTACAAGCCTTTGAGCATTTCCTTGACCTCTTTGAAGTAGAACATGATGATGTTTGCATGAGGGATTTTTCCCAATATTTGCAAAGAGATGTTAAGGAATGGTTTAAGCACTTGCATCCTAGATCCATCAGTACATGGGAAGAACTTTCTGACATCTTTTTGAAATTTTGGGGTAAGAGGAGGCCATTAGACCAAATACTTTCTGAGTTTTATTCCATGAAGAAACAGGAGGGTGAAACCATGTCTAGTTTTAACAGGAGGTTTGCAAGCTTTTACTATAACATGCCAAAAGAAATCCAACCTCTTGAAAATGCTGCTAAAATTTATTATGCAATTACCTTTCCCCCTGAATTGTCATTTCTTCTTTTGGAGAGAAAATCAGTCACATTGCAGCACATTTTTATTGATTGTTTGGAGGTTGAAGACAATCTTAGGATGTCTAAAAGAATTTTAGACCAAGACAGTGGTGAAATGGAAAAGAAATTAGACTTGGTTGAGCAACATGAACAAAAAGAAACATTCTCTTGGAATCTCCAACCTTCTCTTAGTAAACAAAAAAATGATCAGCCAAGTGATGTAAAAGAAGGTGGTTTTACTAATTTGTTTTCTGAAGATTGCAATTAGCATGTTACAAATCTTGTTAGTGGTAATTTTAAAAAGGATTTCAGTATGCCCATATATGATGAATATGAGGATGAAGACTTGGATGTTGTACCTAAAAAACCAGCTGTAAATTTTGTGATTTCAAGGCCTGTTAGTGAAGAAAATCTTACTATAATCCAAACTCAAAGGGATGAAAAAATAAAGGATAGCGAGTGTGCTGAGGATGATTGTTTACCTTTGTGTTATTCTTCATTTGAACTGATAAGACAAATACTTAAAGCCTCTAAACATAAATAGAAACTTGAAGCTATGGAAAATTTCATGCACTTTTTAGAAATAGAAGATGATGAGGATGAACAATCATGTAGCAAATCTCAACGGGTGGAAAAATAAATGGGTTGCAATGAGGCATTGGATCGCTAAGGAAGAGGTGAGGGTTCTCAAATAAATTCTTCCTTAACTCTTTCACATTCATCAATTTCATCTCAAGAAGGAGGGGATTATTTGCTTGATTATGTTGAAGAACAAAATGACATTTCTTTTGAAGTGCTTGAGAAGAATGAAGTTGTAAATTCAGAAATATTAAATTAAGTAGCTGATATATCATTTGAAAACAGTCATGAGAATTCCTTTAAATATATTTTAAAGATCGGTCTGACAATCTGCAAGAAGAGTTACTTTTTGGACAACCTTATAATGGTAAGCAAATGATAGAGTATGTTGAGGGTTGTCATGCCTTTTATGATCCAGTACTAGAGTACATGCACATATTTTTTATATGGGGTAGTTGGTTATGTGTTTGCAGCAAGGGACATACTTTCCATCATAACCTTTTTCCATTGTGTTCCTATGCTCTAAATTTAATCAAGCATGAGGAAGAAACAAAATTAACGGATAAATTGCTTGATTGGCTTGATTGGAAATCAGATTTTACTTGATTGGGCATTTGTGCTTAGTTAAGTAAGATAGGTAGGTATGAATAAGCTCGACATGGAGAGCATTTCTTTCACCATTTTTTAGTTTAGTTTCATTTTAAAATGTAGTTCATTTACAGGTTAAAGTCTGCAGTTATAGTTGTTTTCAGTTTTCAGAGTATGGTTAGGTGACAGTTTACAGATTGATGGGAATTTGTTTGCAGCAGTGGTTTCATTTATGGTTCAGCTTAGAGCACGTTGAGGATTTCAAAGAAAGATTGGGGGAAACCGAATGGATTTGGCACCTAGTCTACGGGGTTCTTTGCTACCTTGCTGGGAGGATAGCATCCCTAGTGGAGCCAGCTGTTAGCACTATGTTTGAACTTTTGAATTATGGACTTGAAAGGTTTGAAAATGATCCTATTTGGTAAAATTTTGTAGAAACCCCTTTCAGTTTATCTGGTTAGCAAGTTCTTTCATCATGATTCGTCGGATGGAGAGTGGATTTTTATCTACGGTGATAGATATTTCTGTAGATTGAAACATGCAGCAGTGGAGTAAGGGTAAAGTGTGTTAAGCTTCAACGGTTCAAATTCATGACGAGGGAGATCAACGGTGGGAAGAGATTCTGTGGAGCGGAGATGTGAGGAAGGATTTAATTTTGAGATTTGCAGAAGTCCGTTAAATGGGTTGTTGTTGGAGGGTCGAGATCAACGGCTCTAAATCACTCCATGCGGTGAACATGCCTAGAGAAAGAAACTTTTCAAAATGTGAAATGAGTTAACAGGAGGAGAGATCGAGTGGTGGAGATGAAGGCGAAGGTAGATCTACGGTCGAGAACGATTATGTGGATTGAACTAGCACATACGAAGTCATGATTTCAATCCATGGAAAGTGGGAGGGACTGTGAAGGTCTACAGTCATAACAAAAGATTGGTTTGATCGACGGATGAGGTGAATTCCACGATCAGAAGTTGTTCAGGAAATCAGAGGATAAAGGATGGGAGAAACACTAAAGTTATCAAGGTTGAACGGTCCCGATGAAGACTGAGGATCAACGGTCGATATTGATCTCCCCAAATCAAGTTGTGCAGGTTGATAGTGTGATTTTTGGGTATGAATATTTGGTGTATTTAGGGCTTGGATTGCAAAGATGAACAAATCTACGGTAGTGAGTGCATGGAGAAAGACAAGGGTTATGCAACATAAAAAACTATAAAAACATCTACGTGGAGAAGATGCCCTCACGTATGATCTTCCTTCCCGACAATTAATTGATTCCCCCTACGCCATTTGTGATACACCTATAGGATAAATCATCCCCATGGAAGCGCCATCTCACCCAAAACCATATATCTGTGATGTGGCTGGTGTGTGAAATTAGAAGGATATCGTGAAACTATAAGACGTGGAGCAGCGAATATGATCACCACACGTAGTAGGGAAAGAGCAGCGAAAGAATTGTTCTGGTATCGTCGTCACGGGAACGAAAGGGCAAAAAAACTTCCAGTCCATATGCCCCGAGGGGAATGGTCGAACAGGAAGGGTAATGCCTAAAGTATTTTCCGCAGCCAATAATGAAATGCCATAGCAGATAAGGCAGCGCGACTAGATCTTCAATGGGAAAGGAATCCCTTGGCTCATGTGCTCGCTCGCACCGTCACCATGCTACTTGATGATGAAGTGTGAGAGAATGTTGACGGATCATCCTCGTGTCCAGTTCTCCAATTCTATATAAATACCACCTTTCAGAGCCCTTAATATGCATAGGATGAGCTAGTATAGAAGCAAAATTTGAAGTATCATTCTGCTGGAGGTTCCGAGAATCCTGAGAAATTTGCAATGGCGATCTGGTTTGAGAAGATTGTCAGTCTAGGTGTGTTGTTGGTTGGTGAGCTTGATTCCATGCTCATCTACCGCCCTGGTTTTTCACAATAGGGAAGCGCCAACCATCAGGGAAAGGACATCAAGCACTTTGAGAAATACACTTGTTTTCAGATATCCATCCCTCCAGTTGCGCGGTGCCTGGGATTTCACGTCCTGTGGGTGTCCCTCCAAAACCCTCGGATGTTATTGTTGCCTCCAAAGCCTTCGACACATGATCATAGTCGCTAGCAACTCTTTGTGGGAATGAATGCTCGTACTGGAGCATCAAGGGTCCAAAGTATTCATCATAGATTTCATGCACCCCATCCGCCAACTTTTTCTGAGGTGGTGAGCAGTATAAGAATGACAAGCCACTGCAGAGGCTTGTTTCTGCCAGAAGCAATGGGGGAAGCTGTGAATAAGGCTGAGCACGGAAAGGATATAAACTCCTTTTCCATCTTAGAGCCCATGCAGAAAGGTGCCTTTGAGCACGGAATGAACACAAAGGAAAAAGACACATTGCTGACTCGATAAACAGACAAAGGGTTTGGCCCTAGTCAGCGACGAGCCATCAGAAGCACTCTGAGACATCGTTTTCATGGCCCGCAAGATCAGAACCAGAAATGTCATGCTCCCATCTAGAATGAGCACACGCATTTGCTCCATGATGTCTGTTAAATATATGTAAACCATGGCAGAAGTACCACACTCTAGTTGTTAGTGTTTTGATTATGACTGTAAACAGTTTCAGGTCCTATTTCAAGAATTAGCCTCGGGGGTCTAAAACGTTATAAATTGGCTCTTTGCAGAAGGGAGAAGGGTTGTATTTTCAAGAGCAGAGAGGCTCTTCATTGTAATAGGTTTCAGTTTTCTAGAGATGAATAAAATTGCAGAGGAGGAATGTTAAACCTTTCATGGAAGAGATTCATGTGCCATCTTTTTCTTCAATAAGTAATTTCTATATGTGACTGTTTATCCTGTTTCTCACTTCATTTTGTATTTTCTTTCATGATCGAACATTAGTGTATATGGGCCAGAATTCATCTTGCATGCTCTAGGCCCATTGTTCAAACATTTTCTTCTAAAGTCTTGTAGAATTCACCGTGGTTAGGTGCTCTATTTGATGGGTCGTCTCCCATTGTCTACTAATCGACCTGCTAATACCTCCAGATTGAGGAAAGGGTGCCAACCTTGCCTCTGTCCGTAAACCTTCATATTTCCTACCTCATGCAACCTATTTCAGATCTTACTGTTGACTCTGTTGCCCAATGGTCTCCTCCATGATTGTCCCACCAAAATTTATAAAAACAAACTTGTTCTATTCAGAAATCTGACCTTCTAACTATCTTTGATTGAATATCTTGAGTATGAAAACTCTGTAAATAGTGAGAGATCCCTCTTTGATTGTATTAGGTCAGAAATACAGTGTAAAGTGGTTTTGATGTTACCTCGGGATCTACCTTTCCACAACCTAGGTACATTCTGAGTGTTAACAGTATGACTTGTTAATTAGTTATTGGTGTGGGAGTTCTTGAAGAAAGCCTCACGTATCCCTCTCAGGATTCATTTATTGTGTTGTGGTTTTTTTAGATTATGGTCCCATGTATTTATTTTTATTTTGGTATGATTTTCTAATATTTATATTTATTTAGAGTGGTGTAATTTTCAAAATTTGGGGAGTAGGGAGGTGTAATGCCGATGGTTGAGAGATATGGAAGATGAGATATATGGAGATATACAATGCTAGGAAAGAAAGGCCAGTTGGAGTTTTTGACATCCTGAAATAATTATTGTTGTGTGCGGAAAGGATTTTAATGATGATGGTTTCATTGGGCGTGTGTGGAGTATTAATTCTAGTTCACATGTTGTTAATGGCCCCCAAGAAGCGAGCCTAATTAGAGAGAGGGGCAAGGCTTTATGTTTCACGGTTTGTGGCTTAGTGTTCATTGTGTTTGTTTTGTAGATTTGTTGTGTTGATAGGGTGATAAGAACTCTAGGTTTTGATTGTTGGGGAAATGGTGCTCTAGCCCGGTGGTTTGTTCTTTGTGGTGCTAATGGCATGGTAGACATCGTCCACTTTGTTTGCTACGACGATGTCGATGTGATATGGAAATATGTTGTGCATTTGTACTAGTGGTTGATGCTGGTGAACTCTTTCCTCCACATTTGTGAATTTCCCTACTATTTATGGTGTGCTTGGTAGTGTCAATTTCCTTACTATTCATGCAAAAAAACAAGTCGTAGTTTTCTTGCTCGTTGTTAGTGTGTCGGGCTATTGTGAGAGATTGGATGTTGGTTCTCGATATTGTCATCATGCTATATGCCTAGGTATGTCGTTTGAATAGAATTTCCCTTGCCTTAGAAACCCTTAATGGTTTCCTTTTGATTTGCAGATGCTTCTTTCTTTTCCCCTTGTTGGTGTTTCGTCTAAGGGATTTTTCTATTGCTTTTTTCCATTGTTGTTCGAAGGTTTTCTATACCAATGAGTTTGGTTTGATTTTTGAAAATATATTTAGGAAAAAAATATACTTTTTTTTGTCTGGTACGAACATTGATTTCTTGGTATTACTTGAATAGAGAAGGGATATGCTTATTCTCTCTATGGGAGGTTTCATGGTAATCCCTAGACTTTGAAATGATTGGTGAAAAATCGTCATAAGATAAATGCCTAGACTCTTTTTATGTTTCTAGGATGAATGCTCAAATCTCTTATTTATAGTGGTGGGGGTTTGAAAGAAAAATCAGATCCATGTACTTTTCCCTCTTCCCTCTGTTCAAGAATTAGATAGTAATGATTCAATTTGTTTTTTTTGTGTGATTTGAATAATAAGATGTAAGCAATAACATATTTAGGAGCATATAGCATCGGACAATAATGAACACATCCATTGCATGTATATCAAAATCATTCACATGATACTTTTATTGCTCCTACAACAACCATGGTGAATGAACAACACCCGTCTTTGTATAGACGATATAGATTTGAAGAATTTGATAGAAATTTTAGGAGCCAAAGATGAAAGGGAAAGAGTGTGTTGGATCATTTGAAAATCCAATGAACAATGGTTTCTTGTTGTTTTGTAGAGCCATTAAGAATTTCAATAGTCGTTTGCATGTGCATTTGGGCACATGCACCCACCATGAATGTGTTATTTCAATGAACATAAATAATTAAAATAGAGGGATTAGTGTCAATGATATACATATATATATAGAGAGATGTTGACTTAATAATGTATGTGAAATATCTCTCACACATATTTCATTTATATATTTTTATAAGGCTGGTATCATTTCTTTTCTAATTTTTGTTGTACAGTTTCAGATCATATTGGGATGTGATTCCAGATTTCATATCATATAGGACTCAAAAGATTTAATTTTTTTGTGTATGCAACACCATAACCTTGGTTGCAAGGAGAAAATAAGTCAAAGACTCTTACTAATGGTTAGTGTAGCATTTATATTATGCATATAGAGCTAGATTTTTTTCACAGTTGATTTCCAATTCAGAGATCACTTGTGTAACCTATGTATCTCTTTGGGCATCTTTTCATGATCTGGTTGTATTTTTTGTTGTTATTAGGACATTTACCCAAGCTTCATGAAGTTTAATGAATGTAATTGCTAAAAATCCTTTTTTGTTTCATTTATATATTTTTATAATGCTTGTATCATTTCTTTTCTAATTTATGTTGTATAATTTCAAATCATATCGGACGCGATTCCAAATTTCAAATCATATAGGACTCATAAGATTCAATTTTGATGTGTATGAAACACCATAACCTTGGTTGCAAAGAGAAAAGAGATCAAAGATTCTTACTAAAGGTTAGTGTAACATTTCTTTTATGGCTATAGAGTTAGATTGTCTTTTTAGTGTTTATTTCCAATTCAAAAATACCTTGTTTAACATGTGTATCCCATTTGGACATCCTTTCATGATCTCGTTGTACTTTTATTTGAGATTCTGAGGACCTTTACCCATGTTTCATGAATTTTAATGAATGTAATTGTTGAAAATCCCATTTTGTTTCATTTATATATATTTATAAGGCTTATATCATTTCTTTTCTATTTTTTGTTGTATAATTTTAGATCATATAGCACTCAGAAGATTTAATTTTGTTGTGTATGCAACGCCGTAACCTTAGTTGCAGGGAGAAAAGAAATCAAAGATTTTTTTTTAAGAAAACCCGAAGAATTATATTAAAACTCAAGAAAACTGCAAAAAGTACAGGGTTGAGACTCATCCTTTAAATGTTTGGAAGGTTGTCACTTCTTATTAGCCAGAGTGATGAGCCAAGTTCTCAAACATTTCTCTATATTGCCTAGATAATTGAAATTTTCAAAATTTCTTGAGTAAATTCTACAAAACGTACCCAGAATCAAAATGAAGAAAAAACTATGCATATAACCTATTAAGCTTGTGCATCCATGTTCAGTGCATCTACTGCACAATCCTTTAACTTAACGTCACCTTGTTCATCCTTGGCTCTTTCCAATTAAATTCCTAATTATCCTTCTTCTTCCACAGGAGGTGGAATATTTTGGTCTAGGAGCTTGCATTTCTTGCCGGGGGAGGACTCTACCATAGATACTTTCGGTTATGGTTTCCAAGTTGACTCTTCCATAATTTCCCTAAGAGCAGCTTGCTCGTTTCCAAAGTGTTGGATCCAGTATTGCTAGCTTGCTATTATTACAAGGGTGGTAATTGGAATACCCTCGGTTTTGACTTGGAATGTATTTAACCAAAAAATATGTAAATGATGTAAATATGCTAGTATGGATTCCTAATGCGAAGCTCAAGGCCAAGGCTTGACTAGAGAATTGCTAGACATGCATGATGTAATTATTTTTTATTTGGAATGTGTGTTTGGCTTATAATGCCAATTCAAAATATATGTAAATATTATGTGCATAAATAGTAAAATGGTCCAAGAATGGTTGTGTAAAGAGCACCAAAGGGGTTATGATTCCACCAATGGGGAAGAGGAAAGAGGTCCTATGGGATAATAATCCGTTGCTGCCAAGTTTTAACCTTAGAACTCACCCAAAATTATGTCATGTGCCTTGAATAAGCCAAATGTCTCTTTTTTTTACTATTTCCAACTATTGAATACAAGTGTGAGGTTGGTGGGAAAAGTCACCCCATGCACTTATTGAGGAATGGGGGTGACTGCACTTTTGGACAGTTCTATCACAAGTTAGAAGTCGGTATGCAACAGTTCGGAGTCCTTTCTTCTAATGCCAGAAGTAATGTTAGATGTCTTTTCACCATTTTCTCATATCCCTTAGAGGCAACCCTCATTCTCTCATTCTTACATGCAGATTTAGACTATGTAGAGCTCTCCATTTTTGTTTATAACCTTGTACCAGAAGGCCTAACCCAAAAATTCAAATTTGGAGCCAACAAAATAGATTTGGAAGTGATAATTGATTGATGTAAACCCTTACCCCTTGAATTATGATGTTGTTACATGCTTGAGAAGCCATGAATTGAGGTTGTAGGTGGTTTTCCAACAATATTTAACAGGTTAGGCTTATTCTATTCACACATAGGAAGCACTCAACAAGATGTATCACCCAAGAGAACCATGGATTGGTAAAGGGGATGCCTAAGCCAAGAAGGGTGTTGTGTGGGGAAGTTATTATGGAATCTAAAGCTATGAGGGCTGAGTGAAACCCATGTAGAGATCTATATGAGCATTTGGCTAAGAATAGAGAGCAGGATGTGTTGTGGGACGAGAGAGAGAATCATGTATCTGTTTCCTTCGCCTTGGTGGACTCATAGCCTATCTTGGGGGTGACCTCTCAACAGAAAGAGTATATGTTGGAAGGAGTGCCTACGGTTGGGTGGAAAATTACTCTTACATAACCCGTTGCTTAGATTTGAGTTGGATAAACATAAGTATTCTCTTGTATTTTCTTATGCAATGTTTTTAATTGATGTATATAATGATAATGTTGGTATATGCATGTTAGATGTGTGTGGATCGATTGTGTATAGTATTTATGTTTATGCACACTTATTTTTATATGTTATGAAATTCTCAATGATGGTTATCGGCAAAATTTAGAGGCCCCAAATTTAGCTAATGTACCCTCTCTTAGTTGAATTTATGGAAGGGGACATTACAATAATGGATTGATTTGTGGCCCCCTGCATTCGGGATATCGAGATGTTATCTTATGCTTCCATATCCTCGTTCCATTCTCTAATTTCTTCCTTTGGCGTTTCCTTTTCTTTATCACATTAGCATGTCCCTTTTTCCATTATGAATTGGCCATCTCCTCGTTCTCGATTGGTTATCTCTAGAGGTTGATTTATCATCCTCGTCTTTGTGCTTTTGAATATATATCTTGCCTCGGGATTCATTCCTCTAGATTTTGTTAACCATGCTATCCATAACCAAGCCTCAACCCGTGCTTGTATTAATGCACCAATGAAGGAAAGCAATGAGATCATCTTGCTATTTCACATCCGCATGATCAAATTCCATATTCTCCTTGTGCTTGTGCAATTCTATCATCATGTTGTAGTCTTGCATGAATGAATAACAATTAAGGTCTCCCATTACTTCTTTTTCATCATCAAAATATGATAGAGCTCTGTACCTTTACTTGTACTTACTCTATGGATCTGATTCCTACAATGATAATTCACATCCACATGTTCCCATCTATTGATTCGGGGAAGTGAATTCCACATGCTTCTTATCTTGAGAACACCAGTATTGCTTCTTCTCCCCCTTTCATGTAAAATATCTAGGTATTTTAGCATCATTAAGGTATATGTTTTATTGATTGAATAGCATTTATTCTTAGTACTTCCACTTGATCCCTTGTATCCTTGTTTGCTTTCCTATTTCCCCCTACATTGTTTTCCCGAAGGACATGGAAATACATTGTTTCTTTAATTGCTTGGATATCTATGTAAATTCTTCTAATTATGGAAAGAATCCCCATGTATTTTGGGTATGTGTTGGTTCGTATAATGTTAACGATCATTTTTTAATCCCCTGGGATGATTAGGGAGCGTATACCTCTATTATTTGCAATGTGAGTGCCCTCTAACAGAGCCAAATACTTTTTTGTGTTATTAGTTGTTATTATGATGCTTCAAGAAAAACAAATTCTTGTGTGCCTCCCTGGGGAAAGGATCTTCCCGCTCGTTCCTGCCATCTCGGACAATCAAATATTCTTACTAAAGGTTAGCGTAGCATTTATATTATGCCTATAAATACAGCTTGTATTTTTCACTGTCGATTTCCAATATAGAGATCACCTATGTAGCATGTGTAGCTCGTTTGGGCATATTGTCATAATTTGGTTGTATTTATGTTTGAGATGTCGAGGACCTTTACCCATGTTTCATGAAGTTTAATGAATGTAATTAATGAAAATCCCTTTTTATTTCATTTATATATTTTTAGAAGGCTTGTATCATTTATTTTCTAATTTATGTTGTATAATTTCATATCATATCAAACATAATTCCAAATCTCAAATCATATAGGACTCAAAAGATTTATTTTTGTTGTGTATGCAATGACAAAACCCTAGTTGCCAAGAGAAAAGAAATCAAATATTCTTACTAAAGGTTAGGGTAACATTTATATTATGGCTATAGAGATAGATTGTTTTTTTCACTGGTTGAGTTCCAATGATGCCAGGATCCCTTGTATTCACTATTTAGAAGGACTAATACATGATTTAGTCAGTTCTAAATTTAGTAGAACCTCTAAATTAACCAACCTGTCCAAATCCCAAGCAGCACTCAATGATTTCATAAGGATTTCACTCCCATCTCCAACAATTAACTTACTTGCTAGTTCGTCAATGAAATGATTGAAGGACCGTCAGATCTAAATCAACGGTGGACCTCAAACATCATAAGGTGGATTTCATAAGATATCATGCATGTCAGGATTTTCTTTGTCCGTGCTATTTCTCTCAGTGAAATAGCTCACAGTCATTGATCTGCTTCGGGATCAACCTCATCCGTTGATCTCGATCTCCTTTGCAATGATTGGTTTCCAATTTTGCAGCCCGATACCCCTTAAACTTCGCACTTCTGCACTTTTCCACTTTTTCGGTTTGGGTTGTGGAACTCGACTTGTCGACTTTTCAAATTCTCGAAATTTTAGACTTTCACCTTTCCGCTCTCGCAAGCCTCTTCCAAAACTGTTTATCTACTGTGGGGGGGATCTTGACCATCGATCTGTATTTTGATGCGGATCTGTCCTCAACCATCAGATCTCTTGTGTAATGTTTCATGGTCATAGATCTTTTATCAAGTACGGAACTTCATTTTTCTTTTTGGATCTACGTCTCTTTTCTACGGAAATTAACTATGACCATTGATCTTCTCCAAGACCTATCTCCACCATGCAATCTTAATTTATCTGGGCGATTGGTTTAGATTTAACTCGGGCATATCTTCTATTTGTGTAATTTTTCCTCAGCCATAGATCTGGTTCTACCACGATCTCAACCTTCCACATAGGCACGTACTTAAGCCTTATTTACCATCGATCCTTGTAGTGATCGATCTCTGCTCCATAACCTACAACATGGTTATTTGTTCATGAAATCTCAATGGATTATCAATCTAACTCTCATTGATTGATCAGAGAATCGATCTCTGTTTCTCTTCCTCTCAGAAGACCAAATTCACACGCAGGCTTATCAATCATTAACAGAGGATTAAATAACCACTCAATTCATGAAATTTCACATTCAAACAAAATTCCATTCATACACACAGAGATATGCCGAAATAGGATTTTCATTCACACATTGAATCTGTACTTACAATTTTGTCTCAAAACCTATGTTTTGATCTCCTTAGGCCTGATACATCTTTAATTGGCCTTGTTTGATTCCTATAGGCCTTACTGACATATACGTATCTCTATCTCTACTACTCCTATTCTCTATGTCTTATGTTTATCTATGTCTATCTATGCCTCATAGCCTTGCGTATTTATACAATTGGAATCATGAACCAACTCTGGTTCATATCCTCATAATCTGCTAACTAGTCATAATTACATCAAACTCTGAAATCTATCCTATGACTCGCTACCACTAATTGAGGACTTTGTTACATGGTTCATCAATTGACCCAATGACTCACTCATCCTCTTAGTGGCTCACCATTTATCTAGAATCAAATAAAACATAGTTTTATTTACAATGTGATGGTGCAAAGACCACCAATTCAGAATTGAAGACTCCTTCCAAGTCTGATCAAACATTGAGCTTGAAAATTGAATGGAGAGCAGGATGCTCCTGCATCAGACTCCCCACGAAGAAAGAAATGTGACCTCCTGGTCATAACCTTCCATATTCAGTATGCCTGGATCCCAAACTCTGTTCTGAAGCTGATCATCTATCTCATCGTGTTGTTTTGTCATCTTCAATTCTCCTGGTTTCCAAATTTTCTGTTGCAATGCTCCACTAGCCTTGCTTTTGCAATCTTCTTCTGTCATTTGTCTTATGCCATTGTTCTGTCTATTTTCTCTACTGATGTGAATCCTCATTCTTTCCTCATTCCTTCTCTGAGACATATTCATCATCAGCATCCTTAGTTCTTCAATCTCCATGTCCAGTCTACCCTTTGGCTGGTAGACCGGCATCTTCTTCTCTTGAAACTGTTGATGTCCTCTTGACTCTTTGCTGCTATCCACTAAATTATAAAATAATTCTGAGATTTGACCTTCTATTTTTTCAATGTTGCAGTCAAACATTAAGCAGACAACATTATCAATCCTTGGATTGATCAACCAATCTTCTAACATTTCTAACTCTTCATCATATTTTCTGAGGTTAGAAAAATTTTCTTTGTATTCATTAGCGAACTCTGTAACAGCAAATTCCTTTCTATTCTGATCACCCTTTTGAGACAATATAGTCTCTTAATGTGCCATGAAAGATTTAGTCCCATGTCTGTCAGCAACACCATTATCCAAATATGCAAGTGTTCTCTCTTTTTTTTATCTCCACGAGACCATGTCATCTCGTCCTTCAGTCCCAAAACAAACTTCTGGCTTTGGTCCATGTCAAGAATACACGGATACTCTCCTTCTTCTTCATTTACCTTTGGGACAACCTCACAAGGTTCATCACATGTTATTCATGCAAATATACACAATTCATTAATTCCAAAAATATTGAAATTTTTGTCTCCCATTGACCCTCTTATCGGCATATTATTTTGTTGGTCTGAACTCTCCCAAGAGTTCATGAGACTTTCAACTAGTCCCTCTCCTACACCATCTTTTTCTAAGATAATTTTATGTTATGCTTCACAACAGTGAACATATTCTTCTATCAATGGTCCAATTATCTTTTTTATTTTCTTCCTCAAAGAATCCCTCCTATGCTTCACAATATGCATATACACATAATCTAAGTGTGCTTTAATACATTCAAACATACACCAATAATCAGTTTCAAAAACATGAGACTCTGAAGTCCCTGCTGATATTTCCTCTAGAACCCCCTTGCTGTGTTGGTATAAACACAACATCATATCCCTTTCATCGTCACCTATTTCTTCAGCAGTATGAACTATAGGATGCATAAAATCTTCATAGGTTACCAATTCATTTCTTGTTACAACATAATGGTGCTCTGTTGTCATATCTTTTTCTTTAGACTTCATGACAGTCCAAAGTGACTCTTCAACTTTCTCCTTCATCAGAATGCAATTTTGATTCTGGCTTGTAGAAATGTCTTTGCACATTTCTTTTTCTTCCTTCATCTTCATATCATATTCAATTGATTGTGTTCCTTCATCAAGCAACTCATCAATGAGTTCATTTTGCTGCAATACTTCAAACCTTTCCTCATTTGAGATACTTTCTTCATCATACTTGACTTCATCAAATTTTAAGACAGTTTCAAAATACTGGCTATCATCTACAATAAAACCTACAATCACAAACAATTCATTAGTCTCAAAAACATAAGACCTTTTGGTCTCATTCAGCATCACAGTCATCTCCTCCATAATTTGATCTGTACTCTTTACAGAATTCATGAGACTCTCAATCTGTCTGTCTTTTTCTGCTTCATCATCCTCTCCAAGCAAAGGACCATGTTCAAGTTCACAATATGAAACCTCCATCTCATACTCAACTTCTCTAAGTTCTTCCTTCAATCCAACAAACATCTTTTGTTGTATCTTCAACTACAGTGAATGCCATCTTACCTCCCTTTTCATAACCGAGGCATACCTCTGGTTCTCTTCTTCAGCAACTTGCATATGCTTCTCAAAGCACAAAATGTCTCTTGCTAACTCCATAAATTATCTATTACATTCTTCTCGACTCTCTCTCTTCTTTTTTCTTCTACTGTGGCTTTTCTCTGAACCCCTGCAATGACCTTCACTAGTGGTTGTTTCTATCTCCTTCTCCTCTTCTGTGAACTTCATCATGTTCACTCATGGACTATAACTAAGCCTTCACCTTCAACATTTCTACATACTTGTCTACTATACCTCAACAAGCTATCTCTCCTTGAGCTTGTCCTTTTGGTATCTCTAGTCCTCTCACTATAACCTTTTGAGCATCTCCTTTGCTCTTCTTGTCTTCTGCAAGTCCACTCCTCCTTTGAGAACATGCACTAGTCCTCTGTTTTCCAACCTCTATTGGATTTCTTAGATTTTTCCACTACTTCTTCTTTCCTCTTCTCAAGAAATTCTCTCTTCTGTGTTGCTGTCAAATCTTTTCATATAACCAGAGTCAAAATACAATCATCAAACAATCCATACCTTCATAATTTTCACGTCTACAGTTGGTTGAAAATATCTCCATTATTATCTTCAAAAGATATTATTCTTCACGAACAAACTTGTTCTCTCACAGTTATCCAAGATACATGTTATCCTCAAAGATCCTCTTCCTGATCGTTTCCATCTGCATTTTTCTTTCTTGTCTCTGGTTTATAGCCACTGTCTACAATTTCTCCTACTGCAAAGCCTATACTTCTCCTCCCCAATATCTGCTATGATTTCTTGCACAAGATTGACCATACACCCTCACAATTATCAGTCAAATTCAATAACAATTTGCAGAAATGCTTTACCTTTGCTTTCTCCAACTGCTCAAGAGTATTGTCAAACTCTTTTCATGCATCATAACTCCATGCTTGTATCTATCCAATCCTTTCAAGGATTTATTGTGCACTCTCATGTGGTTAATCATCAAATTAAACTACGCATCCTATGTCTGCAAGTCTTTCTCCACAGTTAGTTATAATCATAACAAACCAAAAATACAATTTCCTCATTCCAAGAGCTATATGTTCTCTGATACCACATTGATGTCAAGATCCCCTATATGCAGTCTTTAAAAGGACTGATACATGATTTAGTCAGTTCTAAATTTAGTAGAACCTCAAAATTAACCAACCCGGCCAAATCCCAAGCAGCGCTTAAGGAAGAGCAGACTTCAATTCTGGGGTGAACTGGATTTCATAAGGATTTCACTCCCATCTCCACCAATTAACTTACTTGCTAGTTCGTCAGTGAAATGACTAAAGGACCGTCATATATAAATCAACGGTGGACCTCAAACATCATAAGGAGGATTTCATAAGATATCGCGCACGTCAAAATTTTCTTTGTTCGTGCTATTTCTCGCAGCGAAATAGCTCACAGCCATTGATCTGCTTCAAGATCAACCTCATCCCTTGATTTCAATATCCTTTGCAACGATTAGTTTCCAATTTCGTAGCCTGATACCCATTTAACTTCCGCACTTCCGCACTTTTCCACTTTTTCGGTTCGGGTTGCAGAACTCGGCTTGTCAACTTTTCAAATTCTTAAAATTTTTGACTTCCACCTTTCTGCTCCCGCAATCCTATTCCAGAACCGTTGATCTACTGCGAGGTGGATCTTGACCGTCAATCTGTATTTTGATGTGGATCTGTCCTCAACTGTCAGATCTCTTGCGGAATGTTTCCTATCATTGATCTCTGATCAAGTACGTAACTTCATTTTTCTTTGCGGATCTACATCTCTTTGCTGCGGAAATTAACTACGACCGTTGATATTCTCCAATATCTATATCCATAGCATGATCTTAAGTTCTCTCGGTGATTGGTTTAGATTTAACTCGGGTGCATCTTCTATTTGCAAAATTTGTCCTCAGTCATAGATCAATTTCTACCACGATCTCAACCTTCCACATAGGCACGTACTTAAGCCTTATTTACCATCGATCCTTGTAGTGATCGATCTCTGGTCCATAACTTGCAACATGGTTATTCGTTCATGAAATCTCAATGGATTATCAATCTAAATCTCATTGATTGATTAGAGAATCGAACAATCGATCTCTATTTCTCTTCCTCTCAGAAGCCCTAATTCACACGCAGGCTTATCAATCATTAACAGAGGATTAAATAACCACTCAATTAATGAAATTACACAGTCAGACATAATTCCATTCATACACACAGAGATATGTCGAAATAGGCTTTTCATTTACACACTTAATCTATGCATGCAATTTTGTCTTAGAACCTGTGTTTTGATAATTGATGATTTTTACATTTACAAGCATTGACCATTTATAGGTCAATTGGTATCGTTTCAATGGAACGATGTACCCCATAGAATCTAACTAAGCTAACTAGTTAATATTGTAAGTGATTTAACTAATATTTTTAAAATTTAGATAATAGCATTGCCTTCCCCTTGAGGGAAGCTTTGTCCTCAAAGCTAAGAGTATTGACGTCCTTTTATTTGTTTGAAGCAATGACTTGAACACTGCAATCTGGATCGATTTCTTTCTCTAGATGAGATCCTACAACTGGTGTTGTAATCCTTTCTGCTTAAATTGTGAGTTTTTTAAACAATACAGCTTTTAATTATTTCTTTCTCTAGATGAGATCCTACAACTGGTGTTGTAATCCTTTCTACTTAATTGTGAGTTTTTTAAACAATACAGCTTTTAATTATTTGTTTTCCATGTCATATTTTGTCTCCCATTTATGAGCAATTATGGATCTTATTAATTTCCACTTTTTGCATTATTTTTAGGCCTTGCATTGGATGATGATATAATAATGGAAATATTTTTAAGAAATACTTTTCAACCTTGGAAATTGAAGAGATGGTCATCCTCAAGTGCTTGGAGTTTTAAGATATCAATGTGAACCTTATTATTTTCATCAAGCCATATTATGGTAGATGGCTTCCATCTTACAATTTTAAGGCGTGATTTTTTTGGAAAAAGTGGTTGAGAACAACGTGTAAGCAGTTCTTCTATTACACCAATGGATCCATTTCCATGAAAACTAGATGGTGATATGGAACTGGCTAGGCTAGTCAATTTAATATCCAAAACATCAATTTTACCTTTTTCATATTCTATATCAGGTTATTCTTCTGAGCTTTGAAAATCATATTTAGGTTTAATTTTTTATTCTTTGTCATCATTGAATGAATATGCAACATCAATATAAACCTTGGAATTGTTAGTAGTTGCAATTTTAGGCCCTTTATCGCAATAATCATCTCTTATACTATTTTTTGCTTGTGATATTTCATGAAATTGTTCTTCTCGATATGGTAGAATCGTACTATTTTGATGAACTTCATTGTTTGCACTCTCCTTTTTATTTTCTTCTTCACATAGTTGTTCAGACATATTTCAAGTGTGGAATCTTTTGATTATTTCATCTATAGTTTTTGGAATATCTCCCATTATTATTCCTTGAGCTTCCTTATTCCTTCAGGTAGGTTGTCATCTCTGGGAGACATTAGTGCGCATAAATAGATCTAGTGCACATCAAAACATTTCTTATCAAAAGCAAGAAGATTAAATATAATAATCATTTATTATATTTAATATTAATCCCTATTTTTTTGTTTTAATAATAATATTTTTATTTTTAACAATATTAAAATAATATTTATTATGATTAATAGTATTTTGAAATTTTGAAATATTATAATACAATATTATAATTTTTTTTAATTGAACCTGCAAATTCGTTTTTTTGTTGTTGGAGAGGGTTAACAGACTGCGTGGATATTGGTGGTGGGGTCGCGGAGGGAGCACTAGGAGGAAGAGCAGTGGAAGGGTTGTAGAGGGAGCACCAGAAGGAAGAGCGGTGGAAGAATGGGGAGTGAAGGAGGGAGGTTGCACAGGTGGAGAAGGGAGAAGATGGAGGATAAAGTGTAGATCGACGTGGGGGAAAGTTGGAGCACGGGGTTGGGAATGCACAGGGGGGAGTGCAGGATAGAGGGGAGAGAAGAGGATGAGATGGCGGGGTGGCAAAGAAGACACAGAGAGGAGTGGAAGCAAGGTTGGAGAGGTAGGTGAAGCAAAGTATATGGGAGATGGGAGCTACGCAGAGCAGTTGGAGATGAAAGGTGAAGCAAAGGAGGGACTGTGGGATGGATGCAGAGTAGGAAGATTGAAGGTAAATTTGGTGTGGTGGTGGTGCAGGTCAATTTACGTAGAGAAGAGGTAGTTGGAGATGGATGGGCATGGAGAGAATGAGAGAGATGGAGTGGTGGATGAGCTGTGAGTTGGGAAAAGGGGTGAAGTGGAGAGGGGGTCGCCGAAGGTGCTGAGGAGAGGAAAGCTATGATACCAATGTAAAATCATATCTGGTATTATAGAATAATCTAGTGGAGAAACATTATTTCTGAACCCACATTATAATCTGAAATCCCAAAAATATTTGACAATTGATTATTTTTACATTTACAAACATTGGGCATTTATAGGTCAATTGGGTATCGTTTCAATGGAATGAAGTACCCCATAGAATCTAACTAATCTAACGAATCAATCCTATTGGTGATTTGACTAATATTATTAATATTTAGATACATACAATTTTTTCTTTAAACTAGACTCCTAATACCTACTTATTACAGTCTTTCTAACAAAAGAAAATATCCTTTGAGGGGTTGCACTTACTAAAAACATAGATGTAGCATAATTCATTCATTTAAATATGATTATGCATTCTTAGAATTCTTTTTTATGCTTATGTATTGAATTTTACACAAAGATTACAAAATGAGAGTAGAAGAAATTAATCATATTTGATGACAAAACCATATGATATTTGTGAACCATTAACTAAATCCCAAAAATACATTAACCTTCATGATAGTCCATGATAGTTGGGACCTATTTGAAACAGTTATGACCTCAAAGATTGGTTCTAATCTAGAATGTATTTTTGCAAGACCTGAATGAAGTTCTATCGACCATAAAATTGGATGAATGAATGACAACTAGAACAATAATAAGGCATTGGACTCATAGACATGTTAGAGCATGAAGAATAAGAATATACTTAAAGTCTAAGTATGAATCAATTATGAGGATACTTGTGTTAAGTAATATGCCCTTGAGAACATGGCACATAATTGATCCGGATTTATGTAGGAATGCAACAGAATACACAAATAACCATAGAAACAAATATGCAGTGGAAATAACACTTCATTTCATTAATCAAAGAACTGAAACTTGTTTACATACAGAATGGAAATAAACTAGCTAGAGTGCTTGTAGCTTATCTCTGAGAAGAGACGTGGAGGCTACATGCCTCTGAACTCTCTGTTACAATGAGGCTCGAAGGCCTATATATTATTGAGAAACAATGGAAACCCTACACATCCAAAAACCTAACCCTAGGAGGTGAAACGCCAAAATGTGGGCCCCGTTGGGTAACTTAGTACATCAATTTCTCGGGGTCGTAACTTTGGCATACTACCTCCATTTGACACGCATGATACATCGTTAGAAATATCTATTCAAGGACTACATTCATAAATGGTAAATATTGAGTCCGGAATGGAGTCATATTTTCCTGACCATTTAATGCCAAAAAAATGTTGTTTAGGGCCTCAAAACGGCTCCAGAAGTTTAGGACCCGAAAACTACCAAAAATAGTAAATTTTCCTACAATTAAGGAAACTGGAAAACTGAAAGAAACAATGGTGGGGGTCCAAGTGGAATAGATGGGTGGCCACCAATATCCTCCTGGATCATTCCTCCCCCCTTAGGAAGCAATGGTCCCCATTGCGTTGAGTTCCTCCATGAGATGAGGAAACTTCTGCTGAACTTGGTCTCTGGTGAGCCACTTTCCCTGGTGAAGGAGTTGACCTGCTTTGACAACTTGATATAGATGGATCTTCTACTGGCGAGTTTTCTTGATCTATGTGTCCATAATTCGATTAGTTGTGGCTTGTTCCATGCAGTCGGGGTTTAACTCTGTTGGTGTGAGCTATTCTGCCACGTCTGATGTGTCCAGTACAAGTGGAAAGTAGGGCCGAAGGCGGTCCATATTGAACACTAGGTGTAGACCAAGGAATGGTGGAATACTAAGCTCGAAGGCATTGTCCCCGACAACCTTGGTGTATGGCCCATATCAGAGTGGGCAAAGCTTACGGTGGGGTCCAACGAGGCGCTCCTTCTGCAAATGTAGCCACACTTTGTCACCCACCTGGAAGTTGTGTTGCACCCGATGTTGATCATGTCGTTGCTTGTACTTAACATTGGATCTATCCAATATGTCATGAACATGTTGGAGAATGTGCCGAATGCGTTCAATGAAGCTGTTCACCTTGGAAACTTTAGACTAGACATGAGTTGAATCAGCGTGAGTAGCTGCAAATGGCATGGCTACATCAATGGGACATAGTGGCTGGAATCCCAAGCCCACCTGAAAGGGGTTGTGGTCAGTTGAGCTATGGAGGGCTTGATTATAGCTATGTTGTACATAGGGGAGGCTCTCATCCCATGTCCGTGGATGCTTTGAGTTGTACATGCGCAAAATGTGTATGATCATCCTGTTGACAACCTCTGTCTGGCCATCATTCTAGGGATGGAAAGCTGTGGACTTTGTAAGCTTGGTGTCTAGCATTGACCATAGGCTAGACCAGAATTTACTAAGGAACCTACGGTCTCAATCTAATATTATAGACTATGGGATCCCAAAGTGTACCCACACTCGTTCAAAGAAGAGTTTAGCAGTGGCTTCTGTTGTGAAATTCTTCTTGCAGGCCGCCATTATGGCCATCTTTGAGAATCTGTCGACAACCATGAACACACAGTCATTTCCATGCTTAGTAGAAGGAAGGCCCGACATGTAATCCATGGAGATGGATTCCCAAGGTCGACTAGGGGTAGGCAATGGAGTATAGAGGCCTTGCTTCTTGATGGACGGTTTGGTAATGGCGCAGGCAGTGCAGGATCGGATGTACTTCTCGATGTCCTGTCAAAGGTTCGGCCAATAGAAATACTTCTACAGTACTACCACTGTTTTCTCGACCCTAAAATGCCTAGCGACCCGACTGTAGTGCGCTTCCCAAATCATCTTGGCACGCTCGCTTGAAGGAACACAAAGGTGTCCCATGTGACATAGTAGTGCATCTTGGAGGTAAAAATTCAGAACTTTGTTTCCATCCAAGAGAGTCCTGTATGTGTGGTTGAATTCTAGATCACTCTTGTAGAGAAGCGGCCAATCAGAGGTCTCATGCCCACAAGAGTTGAGCACGGTGGTTATCGCCACGATCGGTGTTCGGTTGAGGCAGTCTACAACATTATTGGTGCTTCCCTTCTTGTACTTGATGTTCAAATGAAACTGTTGCAGATATGTGGACCACTTCTGATGGCGATCATTCTGTAACTTTCCTTGTGTCTGTATGAACTGCAGGGGTCGATGGTCTATGTGGATGATCGTTTCCTTCCTCAAAATGTAATGCTTCCATTGTCGGCAAGCCTGTACAATGGAATACATCTCTTTATCATAAGTGAAATATTTGTGGGCTGTGTCGGACAGTGTCTCACTGTGATATGCCACTGGATGCCCTTGTTGAGTTAGGACTACCCCAATATCATAGTCAAAGGCATCTGTCTCGATCTCAAATGGTTGTTGAAAGTCTGGTAATGTGAGCACTGGGGCACAGCAGAGGCGATGTTTCAATTCTGCAAACGCCTTATGTTTAGTTTTCAACCAAAATAATTTTGCTTTTGCTCCTCCCTTGGTGACTTGACTCGAGGGCCAAGTGATATGAGAGAATCCCAACACAAACTTGCGGTAGAAATTAGCAAGACCTAGAAATCTGCGAAGCTCTGTTAGAGTAGTTGGGGCTGACCAATCCCGAATGACTTGGATCTTGGGTGGATCCATAATCCATGGGATCAGGTACCTATTCCAAACAGTGATCTTGTTCAGTGCCCGATAGTCAATACAGAGTCTCCAAGTCCCATCCTTCTTTTGTACCAACACGATCGGGCTCCCATAGGGAGATGAACTTGGCCGGATGTGACCCTTCTATATCAACTCCTGAATCTGCCTCTTGATTTCATCATTCTCCATAATAGAGTGTCAATAGATTGGTTCATTGGGTAGTCACGCACCTGGGGTCAGATTGATGGGGTACTTGACCTGACAGTGCAGAGGCACCCCTGTGGGTGAGGTGAATATGTCCCGGTACTCCTCCACAACCTTGTCCATTTGTTGTTGTCGTGCGGATGGGCCCTATTTGGAGGTCATGGCCATGATCTTCTTCTTTCCCGGAGGGCGGATCATCAAGAAAATAAATTTCCCAATTTTGGAAATGAGCTTACTGCATTGTTTTGCAGTAACCAAAGAGATAACGGCAGGAGGTGGTACCTCTGGTATCCTGTACAACTTATCTCCCATCGTAATAATAACAGCGCAAGGTCGGGACTCATACACAACATGTCACTTCCACAAGTATGGTTGACCTAATAATACATCACAAACATCAAGAAGAGCAATATCACATAATACCTCATTGGTGAAGGGCTTGATGTTGTAGGGAAGGCGACATTGCTGGCTAACGCGGAGATTTCATCCTTGGTGAAGCCACCCAATGGTGTACGGCTGCAAGTGTGATGTGGTCGGCAAGCCCAACCGCTTCATGACCTCTACTAAAATAAGGTTCTTTTGGCTCCCACTATTGATAATGAACTGTAGCGGGGAACCCTTTACCCACATCTGGGAGTGGAAAAGATGATCCTCCTCCTCTGAATCTTCTGGTTCTTCCTTTTTGATCTTCATGGTGGCAACGGTGGCGTTGGGCTCTGCATCGATAATCTTCTTCCCTTTGTCATTCCCCTTCTTGGATTCTGATTCAGTTTCAGAGTATGCATCTGATTCGGAAGCCTTTATCTCAGCCACTAGTGACTGCTTGGCCTGACACTCACTGGTGTTGTGAGTGGGGCTCTTATGGAACTTGCACCACTTTCCTGCTTCCTTCTTCGGCTTCGCAGTGTTTCTCTTTGCTTGCAGCTTTGGCAAGTTCTCTTGAGTCACCATGCCTTGGCTGTGTCCTTGGTTCTGTGGTTTGAGAGTACCTTTCGCTTGCTTCTGATTCGCATATCCAAAGTCTCTCTTTTTCTGTTTGAATTTTTGCTCAATTTTGGCAGCATACCGATATGACGTACCAAGCAAGGAGATGTCGAGGAACTCCATTTCCTCCTAAATGTATCTGTGCAGACAACTGCAGTACTTCAGCACCAAATGTTTCTCTGAATATTTGATACCCAACTTGGTGTGCAGGGTATGGAATTGTTTTGTCAGCTCATGCACATCTTGATCTCTCTACTGCCGTAGCGTAGTCCATTGTATGTACTTGTCCTCATAGCTCCCTATTGGGCTCCAATCCACTAGTGTAGCTTATACCTTGATTTTATGTCAATCCGGAGTTTGTATACTTAGAGGCATATCCCAAATATAGAGACTCAAAGCTAGACCTAACTGGAAATCTAGTTTACCTATGAAACAAACCTATTGAAAGCTAGAATGCTGTGACTTGAAATACAAAAAATCCCTTACAGAAGCAACTTCATTTGATCTCTGAGTTAAACAACAATTCATATGTGAGATGTTCTTAGATAATAATAAAAACAAATTAAACCTAACCCTAAAATATAGATCACGATACTCTGCCTATTATTTCAATATTGAAAGCAGTCAAACATTAATTTCCCTTACAGGAAGACATTCACAATGTATAACTGTCCTCAATAATTCATCATTGAATAAGCAATGTATAGCGATTTGATATTGAATAAGAAGTCTGAACCATTCCTACAGCATGTGAATGATTAAATAACAGAGTTTCTAACCTTGTTCAAGCAATCCAACTCTTTCTGCAATGTATGAGTAGTTAAATGAAGAAATCGAATTCTACAGGATTTAATAAAACATACCGCTGGCAACGATATAAAAAGAGGTGTGCATACTTGGCAAAGGGGGCCCTCCAATGCTTTGTTTACACACGCAGAGAAAATCACAGAGCTTTAAACTTCAATTGCATTCACCATATCGAATTGGGCATACACAGTAATCAAATCCATGGTCTTGATTCCAGAACTATACGTTTAGATCTAGCAGAAGCGTTTTTTTTTCATATGTAAAATCAAATACTTATACAATCTTTTAAAAAAACTAGAAATGCTACAAATTTGGAAGATTAATAATGACATGCAACCCTCGAGATCCTCCATCAGATCCATCAAAATAGACAAAATCGGAACTGTCCTGCTTTTATGCTAAGTGGTAGCACAGGTGGTCATCTTTGACCGGCATTGACTCGACACCTGTGAGAACCATATCATCTGTTCGTTGGAAGTTTAACCATCCTTGGACATCGAGGATCTTTCTCCCATCTCTCAGTTTACGCATAGCTGGCCTGCAAGTATCCAACCTAGGAGAAATTACAGGAAGTTAGCACATCCTGTAATTTTGAATAAAACCTTAATTTAAATGCCTTAAAAATCTCATAATTCAATTTGTTAAGAAGCAACAACATTTATACCTTTGACCAAAGTTTTGTGAATGAAATTAAGGTTTTATGGATCAGTATGAAGGTTTATGGAGGAAACTAGAAGGTATTTAGATGCCAAAAATAGGTCAAAATGATGCCAACATCTCCCCCAAGAGGAAGTTCTTGCATGTCCTCATGCACAAAAAGTATCCCAAAAAATTTGACCCTGCTTATATCATGACCAAAATTTTGTTGCTGACCCTCTGCTTTTAATCCCCTGTCTGAGATGATGCATCTGTAGAAGCTCGAGATGCATAAAGGACTTTCAGTTTCTCATACTTGGTTTTGTAAATCTTCTTTTGTTTATACCATCTATATGCATGCTTGGAGATTTGTGTCCTTTGAACTTTAAGCTTCCAGTTCCTTTCCTTTAACTTTTCATTCCTCAGTTCTAATTCCTTTACTTCCAATTTCATTCTCTTAACCTTTTTACTGTTTTTGGAAGTTGTCTTCTTTTCCATCTTCATTGGAGGCTGCACAGAATTGGTCTCAATCCCCAATTCTTCATTCTCTTGTACTGAATCTCCCTTCTTTTCTTCTTCCATAGTTTATTGCTCTAAGAAAGGAGAAGCTGGATCATTTAATATTTCCTGTCTTGGATGCTTTTTCTTTTCTTTTTCTTGCTGCTCCAAGAAGATATTGATTTTTTTTGTCTGCTTTATCACTTCATCTGAAATCTTTTCAGTTTCTTGGATATCTTTTTCTTCATGGACCTGCCCTATCTCACCTGTTAGATTTTCTTCTTGACTTTCCAAGGTTTGTATGTATTCATACTGTTTCTGCTGGCTTTCATCATCCTCTTCTAGTGCTGTCTTATTTCGAGCTTGCTGATACTTCCTTGGCTTTCTCTTATAAGTGGTGAAAATTTGATCTTGCTTTTGAAAATGTCTTTCTTATTTCATCACACTCCTGGTTCGTATCCTTCTCTGAGGCTGTTTTGAGCTTGCTGCCTCAGAGTTGTCTTCATCATCTGTGATCATCAACACCTCTCCTTCTTTCTTTTTCCCCTTTGGCAGTTTTGATCTTGTTGCTTCAGGGTTCTGTTCTCCATCCTTGGGGTATGTTATCATCAACAATTTGTCTTCCTTCAAACCTTCTTCAGGCAGCTCTTCTTGTTCTTCAAACTGATTATGAATTAAAAATTCTTGCCATGTCAGATTTTGCTTCTGTAACTCATATGTGATGATTATTTTGATGAGTCCACAGTGGAAAAGGCTTGTCATTTTATCTTCTGCATGCTTTTGAACAGTCTTAGTCGTCTTGGAAAGACTTTGTAATAAGAAATGGGGCATATTAATCTCACAATCACCTCTTAAATGCTGCAATAGATTGATATTGTAAAGATATACAATACTAAATCGGCCTTCACAAGTGATGAATTTTTGGATTATATAGACTATTTCATCCCAGGGATGAACCAACCAGCTCCTTGGTATTCCCTTCTTCCAGTTCACTGATCCTGCCCTTGACCTGCACAGAAAGGGTATCCATTCCTTCTCCTTGAATTTTTTGGTTTTGAAGAATCTCTCTCCTTGCTGTGGTAAGCCAATGATTTGTGCCAAAATGTCTTCAGACAGTCTGAAGTTCAAATTTCCCACTGTAGCCCTTTCTCCATCAAACAAATCAACAAAGGCTAGGCTAACATTATCATTGTGCCCATCAAACTTTTCAAAAAAATTCACCCACTGTTTCTTTTAAAAAATTTCCATACATTTCTCATGAATATCAATGGGATTGAACTTCTCTGGTTCTAGTCTAGATACCATTTTGAAACTTTAATAGGAAAAGAAATATGCAACAGAAAACCTCAGCCTTGCAACTTTCAGCTCTGTAACGTTTTCCTATTTCAAAATGATACTCTGAAACTAGAATTGCTATTGATCTAGAAAATCCTTTTGGCAAAATATTTAAGTTTTACCTCCCCTCTGGCGTTATTGCTTCACAATTTCTCCTGCACGAATGCATTCTTTAGTAAGATAGTGCCCGCATCCTTCCTGTGATACACGCCTTCTTGTAAAAGATTACCCCTATATGCCCTTGCATTACACAGCAATCGGGTCTTGCAGATGAAAGCGTGAAGTTTGGTTCAAAGAAGAATGACCATTTCGATATGCAATCCTGATGTCACCAGTTCATAATGCTATTTTCCAGGCACATTTATATATTTTCATGGGGGAATACAACCACGTCCTTTATAATCATTATCTGAACATGCCACTTTTTATTCAATCACTAGTTCAGATACAAATTCTCAAGGAGAAAGATTAAAGGTAAGGTTAGAACCATTTCATCTCTATACAATGCACTTCAGTTCCTTTGCATACCCCAATGTTTGATTAATGAGCTATAATGAAGGGATTTCTTCACTTGGAGTGGACTCTTTTCACCTTTTGGAAATACACGTAGCCATCTTTATATCAAATGTTCTATATTCCATATATATTTTAACATAATGCATAATGCACTAATATCTGGAGTATGAATATATATATAAAAAAAACATTTGAATTCCATTTTTTTTTAAACATTTCACTTCCTGTTGAGAAGGAAACCCTGCCTGTAGAATGCAGTGTAGGTTTTGGCCATTGAAAATTTGCTTCTGGGATTGATTCTGACCACCATTTTGACACCTAAGGTAGGATGATGAGAAGTAAATGGAATGCTGGCATGGATTGTGAGGGTGATGGAATAGATATTCAAGCTTATGAGGATAGGTAGATATGTCATTACTTAGAAACAAACAATCATGCAACTTTTAAAGCACAAAAATTAAAATCCTTACAGACTTTGCTTGATATCCCTTTATGCTGAGCTTGCTGCTTGATGTAACTGGTTTGCAATTTGTTTTTGATTCACATATGTCCTTATGATGTCTACTTTTAAAGATGTCTACCATCTTAGGTCCCTTCTGCTTTGCTGGAAGTCAGGTCCCTTTGCATAGGAAAAAGACTTGGAACTATCTCAGATCCCTTCTGCTTTGCTGGAAGTCAGGTCCCTCTGCATTTTGAAAAAGAAACTTGGAACTATCTCAGAAAGAAACTTGGAACTATCTCAGATTCCTTTGGAATTTAGGTCCCTCTGCATTTTGAAAAAGACTTGGAGGGTTCCAAGAAACAAGAAAAATAGAAAGCATGAAATGCTTATCCCCCTCACAGGCCTATTTATTGACTTGTCCTCAAGTCAAACAAGATCTTTATTAAGCAAAAAAAACTGCCTAAGAGGCATGAAATTTTGAAAATATTTTTGTGAATTTTCAATGGCCAAGCGAACCTGGTTTTCCAAGGAAAATTCAAGTTTATGTTGTGCCAGTTGCCTGGTTTTCACAACTAAACTCCTTTTTTTTTTCTTTTTTTTTTCTTTTTTTCTTTTTTTTTATCAAATCAGAAAATAGCTAAGAAGAAAGTGGAGGAGAAACACTAGTTTGTTTATCCAACACTTCCATCTCCCGTTGCTGTGAAATCTGCTGTATGAAATCTTCTTTGTTGATAGGCTTGGTATAGAGTTTGAGCCGATGGCCATTGACCACAAATGTGCGTGCTTCATCATCGATTGTTTGGAGTTTGACTGAGCCATTGTCATATACCTCTACAATCTCATATGGACCAAGCCAGTGAGTTGTGAATTCGGCCTTGAAGTCTTTGAACTTTGAATCAAACAATAGGGCCCAGTCACCGATGTGAAATTGTTTCTTTTTGATAAACTTGTCATGCCATTGGGCTCTCTGTTGTTGTATCAAAATATTGTGTTCTATTGCAACCTGTCTCATCTCATCTAGTTGATTCAATTGAATTATCCTTTCTTGTTGTGCTTCAGAAAGATTCATCCCCAAATCTGCTGCTAACTTGAAGGTATGAATTTGAAATTCTATAGGTAGGAGGACTTGCTTACCATAAACGAGCTGATAAGGAGAAAAACCAGTACTATTTTTTCAAGTGATTCGGTATGCCCATAAAGCTTCAGTAAGCTTAGCTGACCAATCCTTCCTATGCATCTGGACAGTTTTGGTGATGATTCCTTCCAAAGTCTTGTTTGTAGATTCCACCTGGCCATTGTCTTGTGGATGGTACGGTGTATATTTTCTGTGCTTAATCTTGTACTTTGCTGCTATCTCCTGCACTAGTTTAGAAGTAAACTAGGCACCCTGATCAGTGACAATCTCTCTAGGAACCCCAAATATGACAAATATCTCTTCAAAAAGAAAGTTCACCACAGTCCGTTATGTGGCTCTTGGTAATGGTTTGGCTTCCACCACTTTGTAACATAGTCTGTACATACCAGAATGTACTTCTTCCCTTGTGATGGTGGATGAATCAGACCAATGAAATCAAGAGCCCACTTTTCAAATGGTTCTATGAGGATTTGTGGTTGGAGTGGAATTTCATCAGATCAGATTGGCAGTCCCATCCGTTGACAAGTATCACAGCTCCTAACGTACTTCTTAGAATCCTTGAAAATAGAAGGCCAGTAATATCCCACATTGAGTATCTTGTATGTTGTTCTTTTCTATGCAAAATGGCCACCACACAGTTCATCATGACATGCTTTCAAAATATCTAAAACTTCATCTTGTCGTACACATCTCCTAATAATTAGATCATATCCTGTGTAACAGAGATCACCATTGACCCATATATGCCTAGCACTTTGTTTAATAATCTTTTTCTTTTCTTTAGATGACATAGATGGAGGTAGCTGTCCTGATGATAAATAGTTGGCAATATCAGCATACCAAGGAGTGATAACAGAAATTGCAAACAAGTGCTCATCAAGAAAACTATCTAAAATAGGAAAAACCTCACCAGTATTGTGTAAGCGAGATAGGAAATCTACCACTTGATTTTCTCGTCCAGGCTGATCTAAAACAGTGATATTGAATTCCTGCATTAATAATAACCATCTGGTTATCCGACCATTAGTGATAGATTTATTCATTAAATATCGTAAAGCGGAATCATCTGTGTGGACAAAAATTTCATAGCCAGTAATGTAATGACAAAATTTGTTCACAGCATGAACTACTGCCAACATCTCCTTTTCAGTGGCTGTATAATTCAATTCTACAGGTGTCAAATTTTTACTGATAAAATAGATAGCATAAGTCCTTGTATGCTCTTTTTGTCCCAAAGAGGCCCCTATTGCAGTATCAGATGCATGAGTAGAAATATGGAAGGGTAATGTCCAATTTGGTCCCCTTAAAATGGGAGCAGTTGAGAGCTTCTCTTTAAGTGTTTGAAATGTAGATTGACAGTTAGTATCCCATTTGAAATGTACATCCTTTGAAAGTAATTTAAACAATGGCAAAGCTATCTTACTGAAATTTGCAATAAATCTACGATAATAGCCTGCATACCCTAAAAAGCTTCTTACATATGTTTGAGTTGTTGGTTCAGATAGATTTTCAATGATTTGAATTTTAGCAGGATCTACTTTTATTCCAGATGAAGAAATTTGATGTCCTAAAACTATCCCTTCAGTCATCATCATAAAACACTTTTCATTGCTAAGGGAAAGATTTGAGTCAACACACCTTTTTAAAATTTTCTCCAAGTTTGCTAAGGAATCCTCAAAGGAACTTCCATGGACAGAAAAGTCGTCCATATAGACTTCAACACATTCATGAATTAGATCTGCAAAAATGGCCAAGACTGCTCTCTGAAAGGTAGCTGGGGCATTACATAAGCCAAAAGGTAAAACCTTGGAGGCATATGTGCCCCAGGGACATGTAAAGGAGGTTTTGTCCTAGTCTTCTGTTGCAATACTAATTTGATTATATCCACTGAAACCATCTAGAAATGAAAAATATTCCTTTCCAGCTAAGGCATCTAACACTTGATCAATAAAGGGCAATGGAAAATAATCTTTTAATGTTGCCTTATTTAACTCCCTGTAATCTACACATATTCGCCATTTACCATTTTTTTTAGGAACAACAACCAAGGGAGAAACCCATTGGCTGTCAGAGATAGGGTAAATAAATCCTACTTTTAATAACTTCTGCAATTCTTCCTTGACTATCTCTTTTAGTATGGGGTTCATTCTACGTTGTGGTTGTCTGAGAGGTCTGATTTTATCATCTGTGTAAATGTGGTGAGTGCATGTTTCATGATGAATTCCTGGCATGTCAGTGTATTCCCAAGCAAATGCATGGGGATGTTTATTCAGCAAGGTAATCAACCGTTCTTCCTGTGATGTAGTAAGATGTGCACTTATATTCAAATGTTTTCCTGGACTGATTTCAATTGTTTTGATTTGGACATCAGTGATTGAATGAACATTAAAAATATCATGAAGTGCTAATGCTAGAGAATGTACTGTGCAATTTTCCTGAAAATTCTGTCCCAAAACTTGATCTGCTATAGCATACTGCATGTCTCTTAATTCTTCAGAAATATCAAGTTCAGCAATGAAGTAATCTAGCAAATCTTCGATGTTTTCTTCTTGAAAATCAAAGAACTGATTGATACTTAGGACAGGCTGAATCACTTCTTCTTCCTGTTCTTTGGTCTCATTAATCCATGATAACTGGTCTAATGCAGAAGGTCGTTGGGCAGAAGGATAAAGTGTAATTTGTTTTCTCTCTGTCCCATGTGAAATGAGCATACTTCCTTATCTACACCCTATGAAAGCATCAGCTATTGCCAACCAGGGTCTTCCAAGAATCAATGGATGCCCTCCTAGATTAGACTTTCGTTGCAGCACTATAAAATCCACATGATACTCCCAGGAATCTCAAGAAACAATGATATCTTCTAAGATCCCTTGAGGTGTGATTTTAGACCTGTCAACTAGTTCCAAAACTGTAGTGGTTGGTCTGAGATTTTTCAAGTGAAGGTATTCCATTGTCTCTAGTGTCATGACATTAATGGCAGCACCTAGATCAATCAGTGTTTTTGGAATTGAAAAATTGTTAACAGTAATTGTGACCATTGGGATTCCAGGATCTACATACTTTTCAATAAAAACAGTGTTAGACATTAATCCTGCTAAATTGCCTACCACATGAATTTTTTATGGATCCTTCCTTCTTTTATTAAGAAATAATTCCCTAGCTGCTTTAGTATAGATTGGAATATCCTTTATAGCCTGCAGTAGGGTAATTTTGACACATACATTGGTTAACTCATTCAAAACATCAAAATCAGGTAGGGAGATTAAAAGTTTTTCTTTGACCAACCTTTCTGGAAAGGGAGGTATATAAGGTACTAATGATTTCCCTTTTTTACTGTGATTTTCTGACTGTGATTTTTCTATATTTAATTTTTTTGGAGTTTTCTCATTTTCTGCTTGTTCTTCTAAAATAACAGGAGATTCTTTTTGTAAAGTTTTCCAGATCTTAAGTTGATATTTTGAAGTGGGAGGATTGAGTAGGGGAGTGCCATTCCATCATCAACATTATACATGGGTTTATCCATTTTATTATTTGGATTTGGGATTGGCTGGGCTGGCAATTGTGTTGGCCGAGGTGGAGGTTGATTGGATGGCAATTGAAGCTGTTGAGGTTGTTGGCCTAGTTGAGGAGCAAGATTAGGTTGTTGGAAAAATGGGGCTTGATTCTGCTAGTATTGGGGATATGCAGAAGGTTGTTGATAGGGCTGTAAATAGGCCTGTTGATATCCTTGGTTACCATGAGTATACCCTCTCCAATTTGGAGCAAATTGGGCTAATTGAGGAGACCAAGTTTGCCAAGGCATGGGTGCACTCCATGAATTCTGAACAGGAGTTTGATAATTTGAATTAAACTGCTGCATAGGATCTTGAGACATACCTAAAAATCGTGGCTGCTAAGGTCTTCGTTGTCCCATAAAATAGAGAGACTCCATGCTTTGATTCTCCTCCATTCGAGCTGCCTGCAATTCTTTCAATCTGGAGCAATCATCAGTTTTGTGATTTGAAGTACATAAGCCACAAATTTGAACAATATTTAAAGGACATTCTTTTAATGGGTGTTTCTTTCTACATTTAGGGAAAAAGATAAACAGGGATTGATCTTGTTGTTCTTGTCTTTTCTTGGTCTTTGATGTTTCGACCTGGGTGCCTAAGGTACTCAGTAGATCAGTCTTAAAATCTTCTAACAGATTCCCAAGCTCAGCTCTGGAGATACCATTGGTTGCAGATTTAGTTACTTTGGAAGTTACATCCCTTTTCCCATTTCTAGCCTTTCCTCCTGAATACTTCTGACATAAGTCTTGTATCTCATCAAAGGGTAAGTAGGAGATGTCACCTTTGCCCATAACATTCAAAATATCCAGATATTCTTCTCTTATTCCTTTTAAAAATATTGTCTAAATGATCTCAGGTGTCAAAGAATTGTATTTGGATTTCTGTAGGTTGTATGAGAATCTTTCTAGATACTCTTCCAAGCTTTCATCTTCCTGTTGAGACATTTTGAAAATGTCATCTTTTAAATCCTTTGATCTACAATATGCCTGATATTTTCTAAGAAAAATTTTCCTCATCTCATCCCATCTAGTTATAGAATTCTCTCCTAATCCCACAAACCATTTCAAGGCAGTTTCTTTAAGAGTAGCAGGGAAAAGACAAAGTTTGTGAGTGTCATCAGTATATCCATAAGTTCGACACAAGATATCAAACTCGAATAGGAAAGAATTCGGATATTCAGAAGTCATACCATAGAAATTTAGTAGGATAGATGGTGGAATATTCTTCATCTTTACCTCTTCCCCTAGGATGATGCTAGTGTCCAAGATGGGGAATTTAAAGGTGGCTTCCTGATCTTCTTTTGTTCTTTCATCCCTCTCATGTCTCCTCTCTTCTTCCCTATCATGTCTCCTCTCTTCTTCCATTCTCTCTTGTCTTAGTTTATTTTCCATTTCTAACCTTCTCTCATACTCCCTTCTCTGTTCTGCAGTTGGCCCTTTTGATGTTTCTTCCTCAGCCATTTTAAAAGTATCAACTGTTGTAATGAATCCTTTTTTATCAGATAAAGAAGTTCCTATTACTTCTATTTTTGGGGGGTTTTTGATAAATCTTCCTTCCTCGTCTCTTTGTCTTGACATAAAACTAAAATCTACTTTGTGTTTTTAAAATTTTCTTTTTATCAGAGAACTAAAGTTCTTAAGTCTGCTTCTAAAATGCCTCCCCGGCAACGGCGCCAAATGTTGGGCTCCAATCCACTAGTGTAGATTAGACCTTGCGTTTATGTCAATCTAGAGTTTGTATACTTAGAGGAATATCCCAAATATAGAGACTCAAAGCTAGACCTAACTGGAAATCTAGTTTACCTATGAAACAAACCTATTGAAAGCTAGAATGCTGTGACTTGAAATACAAAAACTCCCTTACAGAAACAACTTCATTTGATCTCTGAGTTAAACAGCAATTCATATGTGAAATGTTCTGAGATAAAAAAAAATAAAAAACAAATTAAACCTAACCCTAAAATATAGATCACGATACTCTGCCTATTATCTCAATATTAAAAGTAGTCAAACATTAATTTCCTTTACAGGAAGACATTCACAATGTATAACTATCCTCAATAATTCATCATTGAATAAGAAATGTACAACGATTTGACATTGAATAAGCAGTCTGAACCATTCCTACAGCATGTGAATGATTAAATAACAGAGTTTCTAACCATGTTCAAACAATCCAACTCGTTCTGCAATGTATGAGTAGTTAAATGAAGAATCGAATTCTACAGGATTTAATAAAACATACCACTAGCAACGATATAAAAAGAGGTGTGCAGACTTGGCAAAGGGGGCCCTCCAATGCTTTGTTTACACACGCAGAGAAAATCACAGAGCTCTAAACTTGAATTGCATTCACCATATCGAATTGGGCATACACAGTAATCAAATCCACGATCTTGATTCCAGAACTATACGTTTATGATCCAGCATAAGCGTTTTTTTTTCATATGTAAAATCAAATACTTATACAATATTTTAAAAAAACTAGAAATGCTACAAATCTAGAAGATTAATAATGACATGCAACCCTCGAGATCCTCCATCGGATCCATCAAAATAGACAAAATCTGAACTGTCCTGCTTTTATGCCAAGTGGTAGCACATGTGGTCATCTTTGACCGGCATTGAATCAACACCTGTGGGAACCATATCATCTGTTCGTTGGAAATTTAACCATCCTTGGGCATCGATGATCTATCTCCCATCTCTCAGTTTACGCCTAGCTAGCCTACAAGTATCCAACCTAGGAGAAATTACGGGAAGTTAGCACATCCTGTAATTTTGAATAAAACCTTAATTTAAATGCCTTAAAAATCTCATAATTCAATTTGTTAAGAAGCAACAACATTTATACCTTTGACCAAACTTTTGTGAATGAAATTAAGGTTTTATGGATCCGTATGAAGGTTTATGGAGGAAAGTGGAAGGTATTTAGATGACAAAAATAGGTCAAAATGGTGCCCAACACTCCCCACAAGATAATATTATCCCTTTATGGCATCTCGGAATGAATTCCAAGTGGGTACAGTTGAGAACAGACAGGGTTCCTCCTTGTCCTTTCTCTCATAGTAGGTTTCCCACCAGTCCTTGACATGGGGGGTGGCTTTGAGTAGTGAAAAAGTAATCTTTTCCCGGTCAGAAAAGTCCTGAACAGAGAAATATCCTTCTAATAGATTCAACCATCTATCTACGCAATCTGCATCTATTCGACCATAAAATATGGGAATGTCGAAGTTTACTTGTACCTTAAAAGGGGTTGCGCCTACAGAGTGGCTGCTAGATGCAGATGCCCCGCCAGTGGGAAGTCGTTGAAGGATCTGGGCGAAGTTATCCATCGTCGCGTTCCTTTGTTTTTCAAGGGCCTCCTCAAGCAATATTTTGATAGGATCTTCTGTGCCCTCATCTTTCTTTTCATCCCCCATGGGAGGCCGTCGGGATTTGCGAAGCTGATCTTGCAAAGGTTCAACCAGATCGAGCCCTAACTCTTTATACCCCGCCCTCGTTGGGGACATGCAAAGAAGGATCGAGAAAGAGCAGATTGCTCTGATACCACTAATCCAGATTTATGCAAGAACGCAACAGAATACACAGATAACCATAGAAACAAATATGCAGTGAAATTAACACTTCTTTTCATTAATCAAAGAACTGAAACTTGTTTACATACAAAATGGAAATAAACTAGCTAGAGTGCTGGTAGCTTATCTCTGAGAAGAGATGTAGTGGCTACATGCCTCTGAACTCTTTGTTACAATGAGGCTCGAAGGCCTGTATATTATTGAGAAACAATGGAAACCCTACACATCCAAAAACCTAACCCTAGGAGGTGAAACGCCAGAATGTGGGCCCCATTGGGTAACTTGGTACACCAATTTCCCGGGGTCGTAACTTTGGAATACTACCTCTGTTTGATGCGCATGATATATCGTTAGAAAGATCTATTCAAGGAAAAAAACATCGTTTAGGGCCTCAAAACGGCTCCACAAATTTATGACCCGAAAACTACCAAAATAGTAAATTTTGCTACAATTAAGGAAACTGGAAAACTGAAAGAAACAATGGTGCGGGTCCCAGTGGAATAGGTGGGTGGCCACCAATATCCTCCCAGATCAATAATCAACATATAATAGTGTGGAAAATAAATAAATAAACACCATTACCAACTCATATCACTCACAAAGATCCAATAATGAGGGTTGGGTGGGAATTTATCTAAACTGGGTAAAACTAGGTTCAAATCAAGAAAATTACCATTTGTGAAATTAATTGTGGGAAAACTGATCAAAATTTTAGGAATTTTAAAGAGGTTATTGTCAAAAATATATCTATCTTCACCCCCATGGTATTAATATCAATCAAAGACAATTGTGTGGGTTGTGGTGTGCTTTTTTCCAAGCCCAACTTTGGATATTTACACTCTATTTTTTGACACAACAACTTAGAACTTGTCATTAATTTTGAATTTGACCAAAATATTGACAAATTATACATAAGAATATGTTAGATACATATAGGATGATACTCCTTACTCAAATTTTAACTCTGTTATTTTCTAGAATAGTTAGAATGCTAAATTTACTCTATTACTCTATTATTCTATTTATGTTGTTTTCCAGAACAATTAGAATGACAATTTTTTTCTCTATTATTTACTCTATTACTCCATTATTTTCAATAAGTATTCTAAACACAGTATAAATTTAATAATATCCCAATTGAAAACTTAAGTTGTGTATAGTTGATTGCAAACACATTTGTTATTTTTATTATAGTTTTGATAGGTCAGCGTGCATCTTGCGTGTGCATGCATCCTTAGCATGCATCCAGTGTGTGCATTTACTACCTACATTTTGGATGTGGCAACATTCTTTCTGTGCATCGTTGATATTCCTAACCATCAATTCATCGCTAGCCACAGTTGAAAAAGGGGCATCGTGTTAAATGGAAATAGTATAAACAACGGTCTTAGATTCCATGCCATCGGCTAAAGTAGGGGGTTGCTGGGTTGAAAGGTTCACTATCAAAAAAATTAAAGGGAGCGTTGATGCATGGTGTAATAGAACCAACTGGCCAACGAGTATGCTAAATGTCCTGCTAAGAGAAATAATCATTGTTTTATTTTTGGTTAGTTCATTTTAAAAAATGAAGATATAGATGATGTCATACCTAATTATGACAACACATCCAAGGAATTGCTTACTTTTTGGAGGAGGGTTTATCTGGACCCTGATTTGGTGCCCAGAGAAACAAAAATTCAACACAAGGAGGGATTAATGGTGACCTCCAAGAAAACCCCCAAAGTAGAAAAGGGTGATTGCAAACAAAATAGGTGGAAAAAAGGTTTGTGTTACCACGAATGGTTTAAGGATGCAAGATGTTCCCCCAGGACTGAATAAAACCTTGATTCAAATTGGCCTTATGACAATTATGAATCACCATAAGAAAGACATTTCGTGTGATTTCATGAAGTTGGTGATTAACTGGTTTGAAGATATGGCCATAGATGTCCATCATTTATTGGAAAAAAAATTGCATTTTGCATTGAGCTAAACAAAATGAAGAGAATGAAGCTTAGTTACCATGGTATATTACAAAAAATTGTCGACTTATATCAAACCAACATTGTAGAAGCAAGCAATTTTAAACAAACATACATTAGAAGGTCTAAATTGGTAAAAAAAACTAGGAAGTTCCTCAACAATCTCTAAAGGACAATGTACAAGTAGTTGAAGAGACTTCGGAGAACTACATGGAAGGCATGGGAAGTGACCCTAGTTTAGTCATCTGTGAAGAAATTGATGTTGTCTCAATTCTGGTAGGATTACATAAAGGCATTGAAATGAATAAAAACAAGACACGAGATTTTGAGGATTATGGACATGAACATAATGATGATGATATTTCTACTAAAATAGAAATTCAATTTGGTATAGTTACACCTTCGCAGCTGGTAGCTGAGAAAAAATCCTCTCCAAAATATTTTTTCGATGATCGATTTGTTTTTAATCTATTTGATGAGATGCTGCATTTCAAACAAAAAGGTGCCAGGGAGGAGGAACTTTGTATGAATAGGGATTTGCAAATTATGGACCTCTTAAAGGTACATGCTATTTTTAATGCTTTTTTTGAAAAGCAAAGTTACCCAATTCCATTTCCTTTTTCCTAATTTTGATGGGGTAATAAATGTTTACTCTAAAAATTGTAAGATTTTTCTATAAACTATATCACAAAATCTTTAGAAAATAATATATTTTTAGAATTGTATCGCTAAATATTTTATATTTGGAATTTTAAGAATTGGTTAGATTCGGCAAGGTTTATACAATTTGAAATAGGTATGTATCCTTAAAATTTTCATTGTTTACATGAAGTTGCATGGTTACAAAAATCACTTTTGGATACTATGCACCGTTCAAGAAACATAACATGTGGCAATGTCTGAGATATTGATGTTATGCATATAGAATTTCATAGAACTGTATCTAATTAAAAAAAATGCACAAGCCACAGTAGAATATGAGAATGAACTGAAGAAAGACGCATAAACAATAAAGAGACTGGAAAATGAGCTAAGAAAAGATCGTAGGTATTCAAAATTTTGCCTCTAGAGACTATTATTAGCGAGGAAGCGGAACTGAAGAATGAATTCAAGTCGAAAGACAAATTAACTGAAAGTTTGAAGAAAGAGTTTGAAAACAAATGGAATGAAAAGTTCAATAAACATGTTGCTAATATAGAGAAATATAAAACAAGAGGAAAAAAACAAAGAAATCATTGCTAAGAAGGAAGAAGAATCTAAAATTTGTAAGGGCATAGTATGGGTCTAATTTCTCCTGGATCTTATGACCCCCATGCACACCAATAGGATTTATTTAAATATGAGTGTTCCATACAAACCTGAGAGAAGGCACTAGAGGAAGTTGTTAAAGAAATAGAAGTTGGTCAAAAAATCAAATAATCGTTGAAAAATGTATTGTGCCTTCTTAAAAATGCAAGAGAAGTCATTGATGGAAGATTTTACATCAATAAATGTTGGAGGTGATATTTTTGGGTCATCAACCATACATGAAACATTGAAGAAGAAGGTAGCTGAGAGGGACGTTGAGATTAGAGAGATCTAAATGAAAATATTGAAGAACATATAGGCACAACATCTGGGATGTAAGAATGAGATATAAGAATTTAAATCCCAAATTTCCACTATGCATCAGAAGAAGTACATTCTGCAGGTACTCTACATGATACAAAGTTGAGGGTACAATGGTTGGAGACAGAGGCACAGGAGCTCAAGAAAAATTTGGATGAATTTAAATCTCAATTGAATTATACAAAGATTCTTCTTCAACAAAAGGAAAATGAACACTCCGAGAAATATAAGAAGAATGTGGAAATGTTGAAGAAGTAAATTGAAGATAAAAGTAGATTTCAAGACAATTTTGTAAATTGTAGGAAGAAGGTGAAAGAATTAGAAGAAAAAATAAAGCATCCACATACTGTGGATTCTGAACAACCAGAAACTTCTAGACAAGTAAAGAGATAACATACAATTTTTTGTTGTTTAAAAGAGGAGGGCTTGCATCCTAAACCTCCAAAGCGTTCTAGAAATTTGGAATAGCATTATTTATGTATGTTGTGAAAGAAAATATTTTTGAAGGTTTAATACACATATTTGATATATGTGTGTGTGCATTTCTTGAGGGTGTATTTGTCTTTGATGCATTTAATGTGAATGGTAATTTTGAATTATTTTTCACATGAAAAAAAACACTACCTGTTATTCAATTCAATCAAAGTAGATATTGTCTATTAGGATTATTAATCCTACCTTTGGCCACTTCCTTTGACAACATAGTCTATTTTGGAATTTCCTATCTTAGGGGGGCATCATCACTACACTAGTGCATGGGGGACATATCTAGGGGAAATATACCACTTACTGCGCCTTTCTGCATGAATTTTGGTGAACCAAGGATCAATACCTATAATTTAGAATTTCCTATCTTAGGGGGGCATCATCACTACACTAGTGCATGGGGGACATATCTAGGGGAAATATACCACTTACTGCACGCCTTTCTGCATGAATTTTGGTGAACCAAGGATCAATACCTATAATTTAGAGTGCCACCAGCAGTGTCCAACAGTTGACTCCAATAGGTATTCAGTTATGTCCAGTTATGTTCTGATTCCCATGAGTTAGTTCACTCTCAGACTCTCTAGCACCAGTTTGCATGATTTAAGGGAGTATGGGCACCTTTGTTCACCTAACCTCTTCAGTTAACTAGTTGTGCATTTTTTTAGTGATACAAGTTACATTAGTGAGCTCTAGTGGTGATTTTCCCACACTAAGTTAGCTCTGGATTCAGTCTCAGTTGGTAGATTCGAATATTATCTTAGGCATTTGAATTCTCCTATATGTAAAACCATTGTATTACATATTATTTACTAAATATGAGGATTAATACTAATTAATGGATGAATATCATTTATTCCGATTATTGGTCTCATGAGTGTTTTTTATTTTCATGAGTTATTGATATGAGTTATTGAATTGCTTCTCTCTCTTCTACAATTATCCATTTCAATTCTCTAGGCCTAATGATCCTATGCTTCATTGAATTTTACATGGTATTAGAGCTGGCATCAAGGCTAGAAGAAAATCTTAGAAGCTTCCATTGATGCACCAAAAGCTATTGGGGTCCACATCAATCCTAGAATTATAGCATTGCTCCCTCTAGATATTGTCTAGAGAAATCTATCCAGGAGTGAAGCACCTAGAGAAAGTGCACATGTCGAAGTGGAGAGTTTTTGGTCTAATTTGATTCAAATTGAATTTTTTTTGCAGGTACAACAAACTTCTATGGATTTGATATGAGTTCCTCCTCTATCACCATTGAAATATGTTTAGTCAAAATTAAAGATGGTTGTGTATCTAAAGAGCCATGGTCTCTTTGATGTGTCTATTGGAGATATGGCAATGCCAGAATCCAATGATGAGAAGTTTATTTGATTCAACGACTGTGACAGAGCATATGGAGCCATGTTTCTAGCCATTCCTCCTAGGATGTGCTATCTCATTGATGTTGTTGAATTCCCAAGTGTAATATGGTCTAGATTGGAAAGAGCATTTGGACAACAAATTGAAGAGATTAGCATAGAACATTGGGAGGGCGCATCTGACATCTCTTTGCAATGTCCTCCAACCTTCATTACTTCTCCTGAAGATGAAGTTGTTCAAGATGAAGAAGAAGCGGAATCTTCAACTCAATCAATTCGATGGTGAAAGTCTCCTTGCAGTGACTCCTTCCCCTTGCTTCATAAGTTCATGAGATCTCTGATATCTCATCGTCTCATATGGAAAATCCAAAATAAGACATTATAACCTCTGTTGTTGAAGAAAAACTCTCCTTCCATCCCTCTCAATCATTCACCAGTGATTCTTCTATCCTAAATTATGTGCAAAGTTTTCCAGTGAGTGCTCATGGAGCTGAAGAGAAGTTTGATTCCTCTCTCTCCAATCATGTTGCTAGTGTGAAAAGAAGTGATATTTTTTATGTTTTGGAAGAAATGTCATATTTTGGTAATGATCCATTCACCCTCATTAATCTATTGCTTCCAGCAAATTCCTACATGATTGCTTGCACCAATTCTCAGAGTTTTTTTAAGGAGAAAATTTTGCAGTTGCCGTATCAATGGTGCACTAGGTACTTGAGTTCCTTATTATTGGATTTGATCTCACCTTATTTGGTTAGAAATTAGAGTTTCAATGCCTCTCGGTTATGCTTGTGACTAATCATCGGTTTTGATGTGGAAAATCAATCACCTCAAGTCTCTTTCAAATTTAATCCTGGGGATTCGATGTTAGTTTCTTCTTATGAGTTTGTTGATATTAAATTTTGTGAATCATTGGATATTTTTAAATGCTATATCATATTATGGATCTCAATAATACGCTCTCCATGGTCCCATGACTCCTCATCCTTACTACTCAATCGCATGCTCATGTCCTCACAGTGCTAGTAAAGATGGAGACCTATTGCATTTGCTTGGACACTTTCTCCTCACATCGGGAGATGATATTACCTCACATGGTTCAATGTTCAAATATGCAACATCTCATTTTCTTGGGTTGACTGCACAAGCTTCGAATTCTCAAGAACTCTTGCTCTTTTGTCAGATTATCTTAGTTGCTCTACATGGTCCCATAATCTATTATGCAGTTGTTTATATTCTTGATCAAGTTGAGCATATTATTCTTCTTCCCAAGAATAAAATCCCTCCATACATCTAATCAAGTTCACACCTACTTGGATTTGGAGTAGTTTGTTTCTGGTGCATCCCATTTTCCATTCTTGAGGGAGGATTTTCCCCATGAGGTTTTGCCTCTTTCCTCATTTTACATGGACAAAAAAATATTTACATTTAGATCATAATGGGTGACCTTTGGTCTTAGTTACCAGGGCCTAGGTTGTCCAAATTTAGGATTAAGGAGGGCTGTTAGAATTATCAATCTTACATTTGGTGACTTCCTTTGACAACATAGTATATTTTACAATTTCCTAGCTTAGGAGGTCATCGTCACTTCACTCGTGCATGGGGACATATCTAGGGGACATATACCACTTACTACGCCTATATGCATGAAATTTGGTGCTCCATGGATCATTCCCTATAATTTAGGAACCCACTCGAAGTGCCACCAGCATTGTCCAACAATTGAATCCATTAGGTATTTAGTTATGTCTAGTTATGCTTTGATTCCCATCACTTAGTTCACTCTTAGTCTCTCTAGCGCTAGTTTGCATGATTTAAGAGAGTATGGACGTCTTTGTTCACCTAGCCTCTTCAGTTAACTAATTGTGCATTGTTTTAGTGATCGAGAGTTGCATTAGTGGGCTATAGTGGTGATTTCCCCACACTGAGTTAGCTCTAGAGTCAGTCTCGATTGGTAGATTTGAATCCTATCTTAGGAATTCAAATTCTTCTATAAGTATAACCATTGTATTACATATTCTTTACTGAATATGAGGATTAATACTGATTAATTGATGAATATCATTTATTCAAATTATTGATCTCATGAGTGTTTTATTTTCATGAATTATTGAATTGTTTCTCTCTTCTACAATTCTCCATTTCTATTCTGCAGGCCTGATGATCATATGCTTCATTGAATTTTACATTGTCTTTACATCAAGTTTCTTCCAAGAGAATCAAAATTGTTCTAATCTCCAGATGCATCAGAAATAACTTATAGAAAACTGAAAATTACAACAAAATCTGTGTATTATTCAACATTTCAAATGATGATACAAAGTTACAAGATATTAATTAGTCTAAACCACAAAACATAACATAGATAATATTAATTTTTTATAGAGAATGAATATTTGAAGATGAAACTTTACATAAAATGTATCTTGCACGTCCATAAGATGAAACATTGCATGCACTTTATGAACCCACATTAGAAAACCAGATCTAGAAGAATGTGGAAAATAGTAAAACATTCCATTTAAAACATAAACCACCAAAAACAACTCAATAATGAGGTCTTAGCGTCCATCTTTTTGAACTGTGTAAAACTATGTTCAAAACAATGCCATTTTGTCAAATTAATTGTGGAAAATGGAACATAATTCTGGGAATCAGAAAGAGGTTTTTGTCAAAAATATATATCATCAACCCCATGGTCATAAGTTCAATTAATGACAATTGTACAGAATTTTGCATGCATTTTTCTAAGCCCGGTTTTGAATATTTACACTCTGTTTTTTACATAACAACTTAGAATTTTCCAAAACACCTAGAATTTTAACCATGACTTCAAAGTGAATGGTAATTGATTTTTTCCCCTCTGAAAACAACTGTAATTTCATAACCGAAAAAAATATTACATAGTTAATTTTCCTTATGTTAAATCTAGGTCGAGTAGTTTCGGTAATTGGAAGGAAATCCTCAAGCGTAAATTACATCAATTTCTTTAATAGCTCACAAATCAAAGCATGGAACTTGAATATCATATAATAGGACGAATATTTATATGACATAAAAAAAAATGAAAAGGAATGGATATACAAAGTTCACTAAATGGTCATCTTCATACATCCATTAACAAGACTAGAACTATGTTCAAAACGAAAAATTTGTCATCTTGACAAATCAACTGACAAAATGACTAGAACTATATATATATATATATATATGTCATCTTCATACATCCATTAACAAGACTAGAACTATGTTCAAAACGAAAAAGTTGTCATCTTGACAAATTAACTAACAAAATGACTAGAACTATATATATATATATATATATTCAACCTTGTGGTCTTAAGTTCAATTAATGATAATTGTACAGAATTTGGTGTGCATTTTTCTAAGCCCAGTTTTGAATATTTACATATTTTTCCATAACAACTTGGAATTTTCCAAAAGAACTATAATTTTAACTAGGACTTCAAAGTGAATGGTAATTGATTTTTTCCCTCTGAAAACAACCAGCAATTTTATTACTGAAAGCAAAATTTCATAGTTAATATGCCTTCTGTTAAAGCTAGGTCAAGTAGTTTGGCTAATTGGAAGGAAATCCTCAAGCTTAAGTTACGTTAATTTATATAATACCTCACATATCAAAGCATGGAAATTGAATATCATACAATAGGATGAACATTGATATGATAAAAAAAACAGGAAAATGAATGAATATACAAATTTCACCAAGTGATCATTTTCATACATCCATTAAGAAGACCATTTGCATTTAGAATGATATTCTTAAAAGAAATAAATATATTTGAATATCAATGACAAACTATAGAAAATCACAATAAGTACCTTACAATAAGTAGAAGAGTCCATGGTCTGAAAGACAATAAAAAACTAAGCTATAATTCTATTTGTAGTTAAATAGTATAAATAGAGTTTGGTATACACAAACTTACATGATCTAACCATCAAGTACCATGAATTTTGATTACAACATATTAAAGAGAAATCATAATAAAAAAATTCTCTTTACAAAGCTTCCAAACTCACTCACGACCCTATGCACTTGAACCCCTTTTTGGGCATGCCTACAACTCAAACTTCACAAAATATTACAAAAACACATTTTTCTAGAACTTCATGTAGTGCTTCTACGATTTTCTGTATGTAAGGAGCTATCAGGAATTATGGAAGGCTTCATGTAGCCAATAGTTCAATAATTAACTCCGATACAAGTCAACTCGCAAAATATCTTGCCATATTCCTTATAAATTACCTCGACCAAAATCCGAAATGCTTATTACCTGAACATTCTTATTTATAGTCTCTGTAAAGTCTTGCTTAAGCATGTCGAGTTGCCTCTACCATAATTTTGAGGTTGTATGGTTCTCAATGCTTGATTTTATCCTGTAAACACTTTTCCTTCAATAATCTATTCTTTTTAGCAACTTCTTGTTCTATTTATGCAACTGCTTCTTCTTGAATGTCTTATGATCCCAAGCACACAATTTGTTATTCTTAGCCATAATTTTATCCAATGTCTTCTTATCTTTTTCTCGTTCCATTTTCATTGTAGTGTTTCTATGCTTAGATGTTCATTTAACTCCTTATACTTTTGTAGTCTCCTCTAGGATTTTTCCACTTTCTTAAGCATTTTCTTTTATGGGTGAGGTGACAAAGTAAACTCATGTACGTTTAGTTCTTTAACATGTTCATTCTCCACTGGCTTAGAGTCTTCATTATATGAATATTTTATGTGTACAACATTCTCCTTCACTTCCTTCACATTATTTAGACATGGTGAACTTGGAGCTATTTCCCTACATGATCTATTTCAAAATTTATTTGGTCACTATGATCATATCAAGGAAATTATGTATATTCATGTAACCTTTTCTCAATATTTGTTAAAATATGAGAAATTTGATTCTCTATCCTAATAGATCATTCTTCTTCTTCATCCTAATAATCCTCAATATTGATAACATCATTTTTCTTCAAAGACGAATCCATATCAGCGATGGAATTAAGCCTAAGATTATTATAAGTATGGTGAGTATGTGGCCTTTTGAACACATGCTCTTGTTGTATCTTCTTCCTGGTTTTCTGAGAGAATTTCTTGGATTTTTTCTATGTAAATGTGCTACTGGAAGGTTCCACTATGTCTTGAGCTTAAAATTCTCATGCATGCTCTAATTTAGGCTCCTTAACAACTCATCCATTCAATATAACATCGTCTTTGTTTTTAGTATATGGATTTTCAACTCTAGGAATTGAAAAATTTCGTTCTAGAGTAGAATATATTCGATCCATTATTATATCCGCTTCCTCACACACAATCTTCCTTTTGCTATTGTTGATTCTTTTTGCAATGACTTCTTCTTTCGTCTTTGTGTTAGAGGATTCACCAACAAGTCTATTTAGGGTTTCAAGAGTCTTAGATCATTCTAGCAGAGGTATTTATCATAGTTTCTTGAATGTCTTTACATTCTACTTTGAAACAAGATGAGAACAAAAAGTGTTGCCAATTTCTCTTTACTTTATTAAGTTATTCCATAATTAGCAATTTAATTAAACTGTAATGAAAGATACTATGATGGGTGTGCTCAAGATGAGTTTGAACTCTAACTGACATCTTTGTTAAACTTTTCAACAAAAAGAAGGGAAGATTCATCCTTTTTTCACCAAAAAGGTGCAACAAAAACCTCATATGATAAACATAAGTAGTAGTATATATACCTTCGCAAGTAATGTATTTATGTACCATCTTCAACAATTATTTCCATTCTTCTTTCAACCAGCTTCTGGAAATTCCATTCTTCCAATTGCGATCCTAGTATTATGCTTTCAAAAACTGGTTGTAGTCTACATTGATAGCTTTGTTTTTAAACCATTTTTCACCATCCATAGGGAGACTGACTGCAACAACAATATATTCCTTTGTTACTTGGAATTTTAAACTTCCCAATTCCACTATGTAACCATCAAACCTCTTTGCAAATTCCTCTGCAACTTCATTATTGAAACCTTGCTTTTTTTCACACATACTGAAGCACCCTACTTTCTTAAATTTCTCAGCACATTTTGGATAGGATTCGATCCATTCAACACCCTATGGTTCGTAATATTGTAGGAGTAGTCGAAGTAAGAGACAGATAATTTATTGATTGGACTGCACCAACTTTCCCAATGGTTTCATCTAATTGTGCATGGTTGTAATGTCAAAGTATAACTCATTGTTAAAAATGCATAACATGGTGTGCATAATTATATGGTTGAATGTTAGTGCAACTAGGTCATAGTGTAATGATTGTGTCACTGAGTTGTTAGTGCAACTGTCTCATGGCGTTTCTATCCATAAATCTATGAATGTTAGTGTGAATGGGTTGTAATGTAATGAAACTATTCAATATATACTTTTTATTGACGAGTTGTGCTATGAAATTTGTACAACATGTTGTGGTTAAATTTTGCATCTTGGCTAAATTCTACATCTTTGTAAAGTAGGCCATAGTTCTTAGGTGTTTGATCATTCTATGATCCCAAACACCATAAACCATTAGATCCTTATTAACCATTAAGATTTAATAGTGAATATTTAAGGATTGAAACCATTAACTTTAGACTATACCCTAATTTAGTGCCGTGTAAATTTCAAGATTGAAATAATTGATTTAGGATAATAAATCTTTAATTTGTAGAATATAGTATTCTAAGTGTTAAATTCCGAGATTCATCATCGACATAGTTCTCCAAGAGTTAGTGTTAAAAGAATGGTTAGTTTCTTTTACAGTTAAGCGATTGACAAAAATATCTAAAGAATATTGCTATTGGTTTCATTTTTGGGTTCAAAAGTAGTAGTCCAAACTCTAGGATGTCAAAATGTTTCAATTACACAAATGCCATATATAACTCCCAACAAAAGCACACCATAATATCATTGTTATTATATATCATATGTCCTTCTATGTAATACAAAGTTATTCAATGGCGCATTTATCAATAGAAACGTGGCATTTATCCTTTAGGAAATGTTAACCAATTCTAGGGTTCCTAAATTGCATCAAAATTTATTAGATTTGAGGATATTGAGTTATTTGATATGTTTATGAGAAATACCTTGGAATTATTACATATGATTATTCTCTCTTTCTATAGACAAAGCCTATACACTTGGTATTATGTTTGGGTAATTAATCAAATCATGGTCTCCATGGTATTAGCAAAGGATGCTTAAATTTGTGCATTATTTAAATGTGTATTGGGAATCTCAATCTCTTTCCTACTACAAAGTACCAACCATCACCTACGTTATTTCTTTGTCCGTGTCAAAGTGCATATGGCATGACGACATATAATAGTGCACCCGACCCAGGGGGATTTGAACTAGGAAAATGTTTGCGTAAAAATAGTCAAATGTGCAACAACATTGGTAACAATTAATTCGAGCAAAGTGAACCAAAGTGACAACGTGACTTTCCTTTATCAATGCTCTTTTGCAAGTTGATGCTTTGTCGTTTGAATTGTTGAGAAGTAACTACGCCGCTTTGGTTTTTTGAATTGTTGGAATCTTGATTTCTCTATATTACTCAACAACTTAATGATATGAGGATGGATCAACCGCTTGCACCCCCCGAACAATTTAAAAAAATATCTTCTATGTTTTGATATTTTCCCATTGGAATTGCATACAAGTAGGTATATTGTCAATTGGGTCTAGCTTGAGTGGTTGTGGAATGTAGTGTTATCCTCTCCACCCAAGTTTTATTCATGTAAGTGATATGTTAAGCCCACAGTGAGATTATTCTTGCAACCAAGCGTTGAGAATGTACATGCTTGGGGTACTTTTAATTAAGAGATTCTTAAAATCAGTTGCTTATTTTGAACATATTATGCATGTATCAATGACTATGGAAGCAAGCATTAGCATGTCCTCTAAATATGGAGCAATGACAAATATTGTATTTCTTATTTTTCAACAACTACTATCCATACACTCATAGAGGGGCGTGGCCTCCATGTTTAAGTGTCAAAGTGATATCTTCAAATGTATCTAGTCATATAAGTAACTACTCAAGAGCATGTGGGTATGAATATTATGCTCATAATGGCAATAACCTCATTTTCTTAATTTGCACAAACTATGTATTTAGCTCAAATTGTTATTTTTAATCCATCTCTCAATATAGTTAATGGCATATATACAATTTTTTGGTAAGCTAAACACATTTGTAGTAAAAGCTTATTTTGAAATTTTTATGTAACATAAAAATTCCAAGCCAAATATTTATAATAAGTTTATTTCATACTATTAATATTCTTGTGAAAAATACTTTATTTTTAAAAATATCTTAAAATTTTTTAAGTCCTTAAATTTTACCATGATAATAAAATATTTCCATTATAAAATAATGTTTTTAACAATGTTGTATGATTTTAAATTTATATAAAGATCAAGATTAAAAATTTGATAGATGCACTAGTTGTTTCTCAAACTTCAAAGTTGATAATGGCTCTTCATCATAATTTCATAAAAGTTTCTTTTCAAAAATGAAAATTAGATCTCTAATATAAAAAACACACATGTTGAAAAAGCTATGAAATAAAAAACACATAAAACAATCATATCGTATTGAGATTCGACGGAGGGTTGGGTGCAAAGGGTTGCCATCAAAATTTAAAATGGGATAATCGCTCTCCTGCTTTCAGAACATAGGTAACGGCTGGATTGAATTTTATATTTTTGGAAATTTATTTCTTTGGAGTCCGTTCATGTGACGGCGGACGAAAAGACTATATATAGATATCTGAATTTCTACTTGTTTGTTTACCTCGATTGTCATTTGCAGTGCACCATACGTCTGTTTAGAGTCTTTGAATTTTGAGGAAGCGCTTCCTTTGTTGTCTCTGTGATCTGTCTGTTGTTTGTGGTTGGTCTGTCTCTGTATTTGTGTGTCTGTGATGTATCTTTTTACTGGTGCAGCTTGTGACGAGGAGGTTATCTTTTATGTATTTAAATTTGAGTTTTGAAGCAGTAATTAAGAATGATGTAAAGCTGTAATATAGAACCAGGAATTTTGAAGCAGCAAATAAAGATGTTGTGGAGCTGCAACAAAAAGATGCTGTGGAGCTGTAACAGAGGGCCAAGTTCATGACAAGTATGTTTTATTTTTTTAATTTTCATGTTTTTCTTTCTTTTCAGAATAGGAATTGGAATTGTATGTTGAATTCAGGAATTCAGTTATATTAAAGAAATATTCAGGGCTTCTTAGAATATAGGACAGTCATCACAGCGCATATAATAAGTTAGGTATGCCGCCATACCTGACGTGTTAATTCCACCACGCCATGCGAAGGCAGAAGAAACATCCCCCGGCAAAGCCAAATACGGATGTCGTCCCATGTCGATTGAACATGTTTCTACATGTTAAGCCTGCACGAATGTGCTTAATGTGATTAATATGCCACTATACGTTCGATAATGGAAATGGAATAAAAATCTTTAGCATGATAATTGTGAAATCTTGTATGCCTTCCCATTAGGGTCCTGGATATTCTAGATATTAATGAGGCTTATGAAGAATGAGACCGGTAATCCACCTTCAGCAAAACCCTAGGACAACGAATCACGGTTTCACTTATCACTTATATAGGTTTTTATGTTATTCTGAATTGTAGATTGAATTCGAGAAATCAGTGAAAATAAAGAAATATTCATGGTTTTTTTAAGAAGAGGAATAGAAATTGAAGGTTAAATTCAGGAATTCAGGGAAACCGAACATCCCCTGCTTATAAATCCGTTTTAGCTTATCTCAGTTAGCCCTACCTCGCCCCTCCGGGTCTCTGGGTCGGTCTCTATCTCCAAGCAGCTGTGGCTGCAGCTGCGTATGTTGCGTGTATGTGTTCCTCTTAAGTCAGGTCACTGGGCATTTTGCGTGTAAGGATCCTTACGATTTTTGAGGATTAGACTTCTTGGGTTCATACCATGGAATGTATGGACACATCTTGTGTGGCTTTGGGGTTGATTATATGCGGAGTTAAAGACTAGTTGGCCTTGTAAAATAGTCTTGGATCCTACAGCGCTATATCTTCAAGTTGTTAGGAATCTTTTTACTTGGTAACTTTTCTCTTCACTAGCTAATTCTGATCGAGACATTTAAGGGTGCTACGTAGCTAATCCAGTAAGGGCTTTCTGCAGAACAATTAAAAAAAAAATAGCAATAACAAGTAAAATAGTGTAATATGGAATGGAATTCCTTCTTGGGTTTTCAATTGCTGAATCTGGTTTTGGGTTTGTGTATTGTAGGCCCGTTTCTTTTTCCAATTGGGTTTAGTTGTGAAAGTGTTTGGTCGGATCAAACCAGAGACGTATTTGCTGCTCCCTGACGGTGAGATTTGTTCCATCTCTTGTCTCGTTCCCATACACGTTGGTCTGGAGTTTGTAAGGCTCACAAGGATTGTTCCCAGAAACTCTATGGTATCTCGTACTTAGGCGCTTTAACGCATTCCATTGATCTTTGTCTTATGGCGATCCTGGTACACAGTCGCCTTCCTTCCATAGTCTCTGGTGGGAGGAGTGGCAAAGTGAAGGCAAGAGTGTGGATGGAGGTCCCTTTCTTTCCATTGTGATAGTTAGTCCCTTAAACAGAGAGAAAATAGATTCAATGTGATTGAATCAATGTTAAGTAAGAATTCTTTGATTTCCTTTTATTCACCTAATGAGCATAGATGCTATTGAGCCTTGATACATTGGAGATATTCGAGGTTTACTTGACTGAATTCCCGCCAGCAGCCAGCGAATATTATCAACAAAGTGTGATGTCCCGAGTGGATTATTTGATGACTGGCTCCAGAAACTCTGAAACTTCAAATCAATCTCGATCTCAAAAATAAACTTAATAATTGAAGAGCTTCCTAATCCTGAGACGGGTAGGAGTTGTAGAAAGATTACCAGGAGATTGAAGAGACTGCTTTGTCTCTGCTGCTGGTCTCATGCTTTTCAATAAGTATATTTTTAGCAGTATGTCTTCCCATCTTTTAAATTGCTCTATATAGATATGTAGCTTATTTTTATATAGCTTCCCATCTTTTAAATTGCTCTATATAGATATGTAGCTTATTTTTATATAGCTTGAGGGGAATCATAAGGCCATTTATGTATAGAACGAATCACTTTGGGATGGGGATCAGAGAATTGAATGCATAGTTACATAGAATGAAGTGATGATTCCTGCAGTGCAACCCGCCGCCTGAAGTTTAACTGCAGCATTGAAGAAACCATATATGTATGCTTCTTTGTACTTGATCCCACTGCCTGCCAACCACCGGCAGACCAACATATCACAAAGTTAATTAACATCATAATAAATAGATATAAAGCCTGCATGTTCAAGTTCAGAGAGAGGGAAGAGAAGTGTGATACCAGATGGTCTGTCTAATGTGAGTGTAACTGAGTACTTGATGCAGGCCTTGTTGCGATATGGACTGATTCTTTCCTATTCTTACCCATTCTTTCATATTCTCTCTATGATTCTTTCCTATCCTGTAGATGGTTGTTTCCTATCCTTTTTAGGATCTGCAGCTTGATTATAGGACCTGCAGCATGACTGTAGGTTCGGCAGCTCGATTGTAGGATCTGGAAATTGATCCATTGATGTATATGTACTTGTACAATTCATTGTAATAAAACAGAATTATTTTTCTCTTGAACTCTGTTTTGAACTTAGTATCAGAGCCAAGAAGCTTAAATCGTTAGTACTCTCCATTGAACCATGGCCGACTCAGATTCTAAAACATCTGGGACCAAATCTGCTCCCATTCTTATTCAATCTGAAGGTTCGTCGTTCAATGCAGGGATTGTACTCGATGAAACAAACTATGATTTGTGGTCTCAAATCATGGAGATGCATATTGCTGAGAAGGAGAAACTCTCTTTCATTCGTGGTAATTCACAGTCACCTATCGAGAAGGATGATGGATATGAGAAGTGGTATGCAGACAATCAAAAGGTCAAGAGATGGTTGTTGATGTCTATGTCCCCGGAAACCATGAAGCGATATATTCGCTTACCCACCGCTCGAGATATTTGGAAAGCTCTTTCAAAAGCTTTTTATGATGGAGCAGATGAATTGCGGGTGTTTGTCTTGAATCAGAGTGCCTTCTCTGCAAAACAAAATGGTAGAACACTCTCAGTGTATTATGGAGAATTAACCGAGATCTTTTGTGAGTTGGATCATCGTGATAAGGTGATTATGGAAAGTGAGAATGATGTTGAATCTTACCAAAAATCAGTTCAGCGACAAAGGGTGCATATTTTTCTTGCTGGATTAGATGGTGAATTCGAATAAATCCGTGGTGAAATTTTGAGAAAGGATCCTATCCTCGAATTGGAAGCATGTTATGCTTTGGTCCATCGTGAATCTGTTCGACTTGCAATGATGAATGGAGAACTAGAAAAATCTGAAGCTTCAGCCATGGTGACTCGAAATCGGTCTAATCAAAACCGATCTTCCCAAAGCCAGCCTAAGAACACTGATGGTGCCGATAAATCCACCTACAAATGCACTCATTGCAATCAAACTGGTCATACCAAGAGCCACTGCTTTGAACTTGTGGGGTATCCAGAATGGTGGTATCATAGCCGCGATTCACGAAAGAAGAATTCCAAGAGGACCTCTAGTGCTGCAGTGATCGAAACAAAGACAGCGGATGGTGTTGCTGGTCAGATCTCGGCATTAGCAGCAGCGGCAGGTAATGGTGGTAAGGTTTTAAATATTTCTACACTTGTTTCTAATAGTGCATGTATAATTGATTCCGGTGCTACGGATCATATGACGTTTGATTCTAGACAGGTCTCGCCTCTTAAACCATCCGCACAAAAATTTGTTTCCATTGCCAATGGCTCTTCGGCCCCAATTATTAGAGAAGGGTCTTTACCGCTCACTGATACTTTAAATCTAGATTATGTTTTAGTTGTTCCATCTTTGGATTATAATTTGTTGTCAGTTTCCCAAATCACCACTACCTTACTTTGTATTGTAATTTTTTGGCCTGATTTTTGTGTGTTTAAGGACATCCGAACGAGGCAAACGATTGGTTGTGGTGTTAGGCGAGGAAAGCTGTATTACTTGGACTTAGTGTCAAAGAGTTCGGACAAGTTACGTCAAGCTTTAACGATGGATGGCTCTGAGGGGGAGAAGAAGAAATCTGAAATTTGGTTATGGCATCGACGTTTAGGGCATGCCTCCTTTGGTTACCTAAAGAAATTATTTCCTAGTTTATTTGTAAAATTTGATGTTTCTAGTTTCCGCTGTGATGTTTGTGAACTTGCAAAAAGCCATCGTGCTTCATTTCCATTAAGTTTGAATAAAAGTCCAGTTCCTTTTATGGTCATACATTCTGATGTTTGGGGTCCGTCCAAAGTTACTACCTTTGGTGGATCACGTTGGTTTGTTACTTTTATTGACGACTGTACCAGGATGACTTGGGTGTGCTTGATGAAGTCTAAAAGTGAAGTGAATCTGCTATTTCAAAATTTTTATAAAATGGTTCGTACTCAGTACAATGCACATGTTCAGGTTCTCCAGAGTGACAATGGAGGAGAATATTTGAGTTCTATACTTCAGCAGTATCTGAAAGCACAAGGAACTATTCATCAAACTACTTGTCCTAATACACCTCAGCAGAATGGGGTGGCTGAGAGAAAAAACTGCCACTTGTTGGAGGTTCTCCATGCTTCATTGATAGAATCCCATATGCCATTATCCTATTGGGGAGAAGCACTTACCTCTGCAGCATATTTGATCAACCGGGTATCCTCCAGCACTATTAATTTCCAGACACCATCTCAGGCTCTCGCTGAAGCGATTGTTGCTCCAGCTATCCCAAATTTATCTCCTCACATCTTTGGTTGTGTAGCTTTTGTACACCTCCATAAGCATCAACGCAACAAGTTGTCTCCTTGAGCGCTACGATGTGTTTTTCTTAGATATGTTGCTTATCAAAAGGGGTACCGATGCTACCATCCTCCAACCCAATGAATGTTTATTACATTAGATGTAACTTTTCATGAAGACTCGATGTATTTTTCCTCTGAGCCTGAACTTCAAGGGGAGTACCAGAAGGAAATTCAGACTCTAGACTATGATGATCACATCTTTGAAGATGTGGTTGTTCACATCCCGGAAGTAGGGGAACTCTCTGATGTGTTGAATCAAGAAGTGGGTGAATTGGATGTGGGTGGTTTGACTTTGGATCCAAGTAGTGATGAACACCAAGAAACTGAAGTTGTGGCTCCACCCATGTCCGAGTCTCTCACACCACAGGAAGCTGATACACCAAACCAATCGCTTGCTGAGGATGCTCCTGAACCATTTAGAAGACAACTACCACAACGTCACACCAGAGGTATTCCTAAACCCACATATGAACCCGAGCTTTCCAGTAATGTTAAATACCCCATGAGTCATTATGTGTCTAACCATCATTTGTCAGAATCAAATCAGTCATTTGTAAATCAGTTATCTATTGTATCTATTCCTAACAATGTGCAGGAAGCCTTAGCTGACCCAAGGTGGAAATCCGCTATGAATGAGGAGTTGAAATCTTTGCAGGAGAATAAAAACTGGGAACTTGTTGACTGTTCACCAGGAAAGAAACCAGTCGGATGTCGATGGGTTTACACTGTGAAGTACAAAGCAGATGGTGCAATTGAATGCTTTAAGGTGAGACTGGTGGCAAAAGGATACACCCAAACCTATGGGATCGATTATACAGAGACATTTGGACCTGTAGCTAAAATCAATATAGTACGAGTCTTGTTGTCTCTTTCTGCGAACTTGGGTTGGCCATTACAACAGTTTGATGTGAAGAACGCCTTTCTACATGGTGAGTTGTCCGAATAAATTTACATGGAACTCCCACCAAGATGCATGATACCAGAAACGCATAGTCGAAAGGTGTGCAAATTAAAGAAGTCACTGTATGGGTTGAAACAGTCTCTGAGAGCATGGTTTGGAAGGTTCATAAAGTCTATGAAAGCCTTTGGTTACTGTCAGACCAACTCAGACCACACTTTATTCTTGAAGAAACAACAGGGTAAGATAACTGCACTTATTGTATATGTGGATGACATGGTGGTTACAGGAAATGATCCTGAAGAAAGGGAGGCTCTATAGGATTACTTGTCCAGAGAATTTGAAATGAAAGACCTCGGCCCCTTGAAATATTTCCTTGGGATCGAAGTGTCTCGATCTGATAAGGGGATTTTTCTATCTCAAAGAAAATATGCCTTAGACTTGTTACAGGAAACTGACATGTCAGCATGTCAACCCGCTGATACACCAGTGGAAGAAGGATTGAAGTTATGTGTTGGGTCTGATCAGGTTCCACTTGATAAGGGGAGATACCAGAGACTTGTAGGAAGATTGATGTACTTAGCACACATAAGGTCGTACCTTGCCTATGCCTTGAGTATTGTTAGCCAGTTTATGCATAATCCTGGTGAGCAACACATGAATGTAGTTATGCACATTCTGAGATGTCTGAAATCCGCTCCTGGAAAAGGAATTTTATTCACTAAAAATGAAGATTATCAAAGCGTGGATGCATATACTGATGCTAACTAGACTGGAGTAGTCGATGACAGGCGTTCTACTTCAGGTTATTTCACCTTTGTAGGAGGTAACCTTGTTATGTGGAGAAGCAAAAAACAGAATGTTGTTGCCTGATCAAGTGTAGAGGTTGAATTTAGAGGTATGGTACTTGGAGTATGTGAAGCATTGTGGCTAAGACTTCTCCTCAAAGATTTGGGCTATCCACCTAGGCAACCAATTCGACTGTATTGTGATAATAAAGCAGCATGTGATATTGCTCATAATCCAGTTCAACATGATCGAACAAAACATGTGGAGGTAGATAGATTCTTCATTAAGGAGAAGTTGGATCAGGAGATCGTGGAGTTGCCTAAGATTTGATCAAAGGATCAGTTGGCCGATATTCTCACCAAAGCAGTTTCAAGTCGAGTGTTCTCAAAGTTTTTGGGCAATTTGGGCATGTGTGACATCTATGCACCAACTTGAGGGGGAGTGTTGCGATATGGACTGATTCTTTCCTATTCTCTCTATGATTCTTTCCTATCCTGTAGATGGTTGTTTCCTATCCTTTTTAGGATCTACAGCATGACTATAGGATCGACAGCTCGATTGTAGGATCTGAAAATTGATCCATAGATGTATATGTACCTGTACAATTCATTGTAATAAAACAGAATTATTTTTCTCTTGAACTCTGTTTTGAACTGGCCTCCCATTAGCCCTGCTCTAATTCTCCTTTAAGCTCGCTTCAACAAGATCCTCTCATTTTCAATAACCCTCTGTTCCCAAATCCTTTGGTGTACCTTACCTTTATTTTTTGTGTTTTCCCCTTTAATTGTTGACTGTGTGCCCAACACTTTCAACGCATAGTTACAATGTAATCTAACAATCTTCATTTGCTTTGGAACGTTCTCCCCAATGACTCTAACAACAATTCTTCTCAGTGCTGAGGGTGATCTATCGATGATATTATCAAAGGACACGTTTAATCAAACCCCTTGATCTTCAACGCAATCTCGAACTGAGTTTTAATTTTAAGGTCCACTTTCTTTCACCTCTTCGTACCTGAAGACGCACTCAGAATGGTGGTTCAAGTTCTCCAAATCGTGACCACCCTCTGCCTCTAAACCTCGGATCTAAGCTAGTGTGCAAGCTGACAATTGTGAAGAATCGAAACTATGGAGATTCGACGCAGTTGTAAAGGATTTAGTCGTGTCCAACTTCCGGATAGAGTCTCAGAGGTCAGTCTTTACATCAATTGCAACTATCATAAACCACATAGGGTATTTCTTTCTAGAATGCCTTTCACTGGCGATTTTCTTCTACGCAAACTTACGGAAACAAATTGAATCCTCTAATCAATATTCCTTATCAAATTTGGACCCAATAAACTCAATACAAAGAAAACTCAGTCTTCAACTTCCTTGAACGGCGTTTTTACCCTCCATTGTATTCCTGCAGTTATCAATTACAAGAAAAACCCCTTAAGCATTGTATGCATACACCTGAGTGTCAGTACAAGAGCTTGATACACATTCCTGAGCAAACACTCTGTGTTTTCAACCAGCTCATCATTGACATTCTATAGAGGCCGTCATCTTAATATTCAAGACATTGACAAAGGCGTGTCATAAACACAAAAACGTGTAAACAATCTTTCAATAATTAAATTTAAGGACACATAAATTATGTTCTGATAATACATAGATGGGTGTCCTCTGTCCTGACTCCTTCATTCGATATAATGTCTTCCTATCAAGATTTATGCACAGAATAGCTAATCATCTATTAACTAACGTTCACCATACATCAGTATGATAAATTTCCTCTTTTCATTCAAAATCACAAGAACTGTACATGCAGAATTAAAACCCTGATCTAGTCTCCTGTGGCCCGATCTTATTTTACGAAACCCACTGACTATATGGCCGGATCTATCTTTTAAAGGCCAACTCCTCTCCTTTTTAAGATGCCCATAGGCTTACATTTATATAAAAAAACACAGTCATTAGTTAAATCCCACTATTTTTTCAACTCGACCTCTGAACTGTCTTTTAAAAATAGAACTCACTCTATCTATTTGAATGACACCACTAGTTTCAAGACTCCTCTAATGCAAATGGACACCACTAGTTTCAAGACTCCTCGAATTCTGCTGCAGATTCGTTACATGACAAAGCACTTTACCAATGACTGATCATCACTTATCGAGAGTTTTTCCTAGAAGATCACCTAATAACTTAGAAAAAAAATACCATTAATTACATTTAAGGAATTGAATTCCTCATGAAATGTCAAGACCCCTCCTTGGGCAGATTAACCGCGTTAATTTTATGAGCCTGTGCTCTTGCATCAATACTCATCCTTGCAAATATTTTAGTGTTGAGCAACCTATAGATTGGTATAGCCTTCTATGGAACTTTATAGTTTCGAGAAAATTCATCACAGGAACGCCAGGCAATGATGGTACAACTGGATTTTCATCAGAATTAGTTGTTTCTTGAGTGTAGGGTCTGGTTTCGCCAAAAGGATAAGCAAATAAGAGAATAGTATTGAATAGCCTAATTGACTACTGTAATTAAGGATTGAGTTCAGTTTGGACGCCATAGCCAAATTCACAATTGATATAATTGAAGTTTTTGAAAACGAAAACTCTTTGGTGGTTTGCTCATGGTCCAAATGTACTTTACGTAATGGTATTAAAACCTAAAGTATACGTTTATGTTTTCAATTGTTCTCTGATTTAGTTTTTCTAACTTGTTTGTTCAGTGCAATTATTTAATGTTTGCTGAATCACTCCAAATCAGATGCCAAATTCCACCAATAACAAACCACATGATGTATTAAAAGAACATATAGCTGGCCATCTAGAGATATAAATTTTTTTCAATTCCTTTTTCCTACACTTGTCCTGATTCCTTTGAAGGTCCTGATTTCTCTGACAAATCCAAAGCTCTATGAAAGCTAACAACTAGGTAGCATAATATCTTCTAAAATATTGGACTTTCTTTGAGGGAAATAAAAATAAGATCCTTACTTCAAAAAAACAAGCGAGTCAGTAATAGTACTTCACTGAGCAAGTCACTAATCATACTTCACCAAACAAATCACTAATCATACCTCAACAGCCAAGCCAATTTTATAATAGTACTTCAGTTTAAAAAAACAAGCGAGTCACTAATAGTACTTCACCGAGCAAGTCACTAATCATACTTCACCAAACAAATCACTAATCATACCTCAACAGCCAAGTTTATAATAGTACTTCAGTGGGCAAGTCACTAATTTTATCTTTTCCAAGGAGAGATGGTTCCCATGACTCTGAAGTGCACCGACATTTGAAGTTAAAACGTAGCTTACAGTTAAAGTTCAAGTTATTTAATGATTCACCTTGATGTTTCATGTCGGTGTTTAGATTCAACTTTTTATTCATCAGTTCAATGGCTAGATTCACCTTGAGATAGCTCAGTTCAGATCATTTCATTGGCTAAATTCACCTATTCACTCTGAACGATGGGGTAGGTAAACCTCAAGGTTATTCATCCAACCGTTTTACTTGATTTATCTTTTCATGTATTCCCACCCAACCGGAACTCATGTTTCTGTTTTAGAATCAGTCAAGGTTAGGTTGCTTGGACTATTGGTTATTCCCGGAGCTTTTGAGATAACTAGTTCAAGTTCATTGACTTGGTAAACTTGAAACCAAGCTGTGTTCTAATTATGAAATAAAGAATTCCAACTAAGCACTTCAACCAACTGGTAAGAACACATAACAAGGTAGAGGAAAATGATTAAGATAGGTGCTCAATTGTGGTCTTTGGATGTTCTAGGGTAAACACCGCAACTCCCTCAAGGCTTCTCAAGTTCATTAAAATTTACATCTTCAATCAACTTGGTTAAGTTCTCATCATGATAAATATCTATTTGATAATTCCTTTTAGTTAATGTTTGTTTGACTTGAAACAATTTTATCCCTGAAACAAGCATCTTCAAAACGGAATTTGAAGCCCTGAAAACTGAAAGCTCGACTCTTGCGATTGAGCAATAAATAGAAAGCTCATAAAAATAAAACATTGTGGGTGGAACTCAAGATTTAATAATGCGATGTGACACATGTTACAGCGTGAGGACACTGGAGGGAAGGCTTCAACTTATACCACAAGTGCAGCCGGTAGTTCACCTTCATTTTTCTCTTTTTGCTCAAGACTTTGTCCACTAGGATTTAGGCTTTGTTGTTAGTACTTTTGTCTTTTATTGAAGTCAAATTTTCAACAAAATTTTTAATATTGCAGATTGATTGGATAATTATACGAATACCCTCATGGCAAAATACAGCTCTCATTTCGAAGAGTATTTTGTGGGACAATCAATCCTGAAGTTGTGAACATGGGAGCCAGCGAGACGAGTAACAGATGACACAAATCCATCTCTATCATCTCTTTTGGTCCCAAGAGTAGCCAAGATATTTCACCTAAGTGCTTTAGGGAAATTGATCTATACATAAATAAGATTGCAATCTTTGTTTTTCTTTAATCTACCTTTACTTTCATTGCTTTTTATTCATTGTTTTGTTCAGTTTGGCTATACATAAATAAGATTGCAATCTTTGTTTTTCTTTAATCTGCCTTTACTTCTTGCTTTATTATTCATTGTTTTGCTCAGTTTGGCTTTACCCAATTTTAGTCTCATTTAAATTATTTGAAAACGGTAACTTGTCAATGCTTTTATTATTCATTGTGTTTTTTCACTTTGCAATTTTAATCTCATTCTAAATTCTTTGAAAACAGTAGCTTGTTGAACTTTTATTTCCAATTTTGATTCTCGTTATCATTTTTGACTAATTTTCCAGCACTAAGAGCTCTAAATTCATTGTAACTTAATTTAGTCCAATATGTTCATGGTTTTGGTTTATGTTTACTTCAACTGATGAGTGATCTCGCAGCTAAATTTTACTTCAATATTCAAAGTGTCCTTCTCTTTAAGCATGAACATGTTCCTATGTTTTTCAATTGTAAAGTTAATAATGAGTTAATAACTCTTTAAGAGAAATTCTCCAAATAATGTTAGGCTTCAGTTTTCTTGAAGACTCCCTCATTTATCAGCATCAAGATTTTGTGTTGAGAAGTGTAAGGCTTTTCCAGGTTTACAAAAGTCATAAACTATGTCATATATATTCCCTATTTTCTTTTAATAGTTCTAAAACAATACCAAACTTATTTGCCTCGTTTGCAAGCATGAAAATCTTCTTGGATCAAATAGTAACCAAGCTGTGTTCATAGTATTCAAATTATAACTATAATACAATTAGTATTTCAAGTTATAATAACCATGTTAACTTATAACCTAATAGTATTTAAGTTATAATAACTGAGTTAACTTATATCCTAAGGTAGTATTACCTACCTATCAACTACTATGATGTAGTCGAAATGATGGCAAGCAATTCTTATAAGTTTTAATCCTATACTATATTATTTTCCATGGCATATTATAATCGATGGCATGAATCTTATCATTAGCAATCATATGTTATATGGTATTTGCAATAATAGGTTTTTATAACGTTTTGTGCAGCGCTGAATTAAGGTTTCCACCCACACTTGTTGAGATTTTTGGAAGGGCACGTGGATAGGGTCTCCTCCATTCGTTGGTTGACTTATAACACTGCAAACCCTACTCCTTTGCATTTTTGGACCAAGGGTTCTTCTCCTTGTTGGTCGAGCTGTGAGCTTGCGGCCATGAGAGGCCTGTAGCCTCCTTTATCATTGGGCATTTCGCCTGCAATGTTGTAATGTGACTGTTGGGTATCGTAGTTTATGGTTTGGGTTCTCCTATGTGTGAAGAATACACTGTGAGTGTGGTTGTTGGTTTCTCCAAGTAGCCCGAAGCCTGTATTTGTCTTACTCCTGTAACTCCTCACCCATGGCTTCTGCATTGTGAACTTGAGTCGGTTTCCTTGCTTTCTCTATCACAGAGTTGACTTCAAGGGTTCTTGCCTTTCGATTCGGTGCCACCGATCTGGTGTGGCCATCTCTTCTCGGTTTCGACTTTCATTTCATAGGTAGACTTTATCTATCTCAGTTTCTCTTTACATTTGATTATCCTTACTAGGTTTTTTACCATTTATGCAAACAGAGTTTAAATAATGTTTTGGTTCGGTTTTGCAGGTTCCTGCTACCGGATCCAAACTGTGGGTGGAAAAACAAGCTCATGCATCAGTCTTTTCGTGGGCTTCCATCTGGTAAGCCCCAGTCCCATCGAGGGTTCTTCCTGCATGCGGTTTTGGTTGTTGGAAGTAGTTCCTGTGGGTGAATACACGGCTTCGGTTCTCTGTTGGTTATGATTTATAGCTTGTTTAATGTATGTCCATGTTTTATTTTAAACCCTCGTGATACTTCGTGCTGGGTAACACAGGCTCTTGAAGCCGTGATGTAAATATGGTTTTTATAAAATAATTTTAGCCTTACGGCTTGAGAAATGTAAATGCTTTTGTTTTTATTTTGATAAGAGCCCAGCTCTAAGCTCAAAGAGGCTTGTCGACCTCTGTCTAGTGTTACTTCAGTTTTAACAGTGAACTTAGTAGTGGAAGACTATGAAAACAGTCGAGGTTGTAATGTGAGCTGGATTTTAATTCTCCTGTCATTAATATATGTTGTTATGGTTTAATATAAAAGATTTTGTGCATACTTGGTTTTATTAGCAGGCCTGAGATTCGACCCTTCGAATCTAAAGGCTATAAGCCTATCCTTAAATAAGGATTATGTATTTGCGAATGGTTAATTTAATATTGGTTTTTTTGTCCATAATTTGCATATGTAATGTTTTCGTTAATACTATGTATTATAATGATTTTTAATGCACTGTTTATGGGAAGATCATTGTGTTTTTAAGGATGATGGCTAACTCTCGTTTTGGCTTTTAAAGGGTTAATCATTGTAAAAACCCTACAGTTTAATAATATCCTTATTTATACTGAAAGAACTCTTAGCTTTGTTTGATAATAAAAAAATAGATGATAGTATTACCTACAGTTATTAGTTAGATGCTAGCTCTGTTTGTTTAGTAGTTCTTTAATAATTTTTATAGTTTGTTTCTAATTCTTAGTTAAGAAAATAATTAGGGTTTTAATGCACCATACTTGAAAAATAGGATAAAGTTATCTTTGTAAATTTTGTAGTTTTTTTTAAGGATTATAGTAGAATCCTTTGGTCTTAGACAAAGACACAAAGTGTCTGGAATTTCAATGTTATAAAATGTTTTAGAAATTCCTTTTACATGGTTTTTAGATGCTAGCCTACTTACTTTACTTATGTTTAAATGTTAAACCATAATCTCTATATTTTATCAGAATACTAATACTGGAATTATTTCTATAATAATATTATTATTGTTCTCTTACATACCTATTTTTTTTAGTTTAGCTGAAGTAAATAAATACAGGCAATATTTAATACTGCTTTATAGTAAAATTCATAAACAAATGAAATAAAATCTAGTTATTGTTCTCATTCAAGTAAAAGAATCATCTCATTCACCTAACAACCCAGTTGTACTAGAGTACTACCTGAGTCGGGTGTGGAAAAATACAGTTTGGGAATTTTAAATTCTATCTGTTTCACTTTTTACATATTCATTTCTATTTCTATCATAATCTATAATTTTACCAAATCTAACATTACTAAGTTATTCTTCCTTCATAAACCCTACAATACTAACATGCCTATAGTAGAAACTAAGAAATATTTCACAGAAGATAGTAAACAAATAAAATAGAACCTGTTGATGACAAGACGACAACAACTTAAGGAGGTCTTCTTGGCTGAGAACTAGGTGGAGAATACAACTTTAAGACCTATGTCACCTTACTGGTCCAAGTACCTCAGTAATTAAAATTTGCTCTCAGCAGTATGAACTTCAGCCTAGAAGCTGCAACAAGTTCAGTCTCAGCAGTTAACCCCTCAAACACACTTCAGTAATCTCCTCCATTGAATTTCTCTTGAGTAAATTCATTCACCCTGAATGATCACCTCTCTAGAATGAGCAGCCTCAGCTCTCTTCAATGGGAAATTTTATAGAGATGCCTAGGTCTTCTGGGTCAGTTTTCATTTAATGAGCCACCTGCTCTGATTCCACTTTCTTGGGGAATCATGACCACAAATATAGGGAAGTTGCCACCTGCAACAGTTGGAAGTGGTTTGAGGATGCTGCCACTTGTTAGTTTACTCTCCACCCAGACTCCTCCACCAGTTAACCAGTAAACACTCTTTTAACAGCTTCCCTAAGCTGTTGTCTCATTATTTATTTATTTATAAATAAAATATTATGAATTACATTAAATATTTTGACCCCACTGGGTCATCAATTACAACTTAGCATAAAATTTAACACAATGTTCCTCAAATAACATTAATTTTTTTTTGCAAATTGGGGCATGTGACAGTTGTATTTTGTTTTTAGTTATGTACATTTAACAGAGTGATCCATAAGGGAGTCTTAAAGTTGAAAGAGATGAAAATTATAGTTAATTAGACTTTTACTACTACTGCATTTTTACTTCAATGTTTTGTGATTTAAGTTTGTATTAAAGTACGAGTGTTAATTTTTATAAAATCCTTAAAACTTTAACATGGTATCAGAGTGTAGGGCTTGTAGCTAACTCTGATTTTACAGCCTATCAGAGTCTACATAGATCCTAAGGAAAGGGCTTGAGTTCTAACCAACTTGATCTCAATGGTTTCTTGGCAAGGTTCATCAAGTTGGCAATGAGGGTTTGAAGATGGCATCTTCTTCAGTTAAGGATTGAAGGAGCCTCAAACTTCAATGCTTGGAAAGCTAGGGCCTTGAACATCCTAGAGGAGAGTTACTTGGATGATCTAGTTACTATGGTTGTGAAAGAGCATCCTATAAGAAGCAAGCCAAGGAAAAGAGAATATTTTTTTATTCAGTAAAAGATAATTTGATGCTAGTAATAAATACTCTAAGAACAGTTAAAGAGTGTTTTGATGCCTTAGCAAATCTCAATGAGAAGAAGACACCTACTCAGAGGAAGGCTTTGAAAAAACTACTTCGATCTCTAAAGATAGAGAAGGATGAGACAGTTGACACTTTCTTCTCCAAGATATCTCAAATAAGAGATCAATTCATGGCCATTGGAGATCAATTAGAAGATAATGATCTTGTGCAAACAGTATTCGATGGTCTTCCCACGACCTAGAAGACATTTTTGGCAACGTTAAATGGAAGAGAGGTCCAACCAAAATTTGACAGATTGTGACATGACTGTTTAAAAGAAGGAAAAATATAGAAAGGAACTAAGCCTCCCCCAAAAAAGGCTCATGCACTTGCTACCAAGAAAAATAAGGGAAAAAAATAGCCTCGACAAAATGACAAAGGTAAGGGACCTCTAGGTAAGCATCTAAATATGTCAAAAGTAAGATGTTATAACTGCAGCCAGATTGGTCATTTTGCAAAGAAATGTAAGAAACCTCCTAACAAGAATTGGCAGAGAAACAAGTACCATGCCTCAATTGTTGTCGAAGAGGAAGAACCACAAAAAAAGAAATCAAGGGTTCAAGTTCAAGAACAAAAGGAATACTACATGGTTTCAACCCTCTTAGGTTCCATCTCAAATTTGAAATATTCCTGGTGGATAGACAGTGGAGCCTCCAAGTATATGACTGGATTTGTGAAGGCTCTTGCAGATTACAAGGACAAGAAGTCCAATGTTAAAGAGGAACTAGGAGATGATAATTCATATGCCATAAGAGGAATTGGTTCAACCTCTTTTCATCTTGATTCAAGTATGTTTATACACATTGAGGAAATTTTATATGTTCCTAGATTAAAGAGGAATCTTATTTCAGTGGAAGTACTACATGACAAGGGGTTTACTATAGCCTTCTCACAAGAAAAGGCCCTGATGTGTCCCAAGGATGGAAACATGGGCTCAACCATTGTACGTGGGATCCGTGAAGGAAACCTTTATAAGGTTTCAAGGCATGTTTCTCAAAGCAAACTATGGCACAAAATGATGGCCACAGGTATTGATGATCCCTGTCAGGATTCAAAGATCAAGAGGGAGCCAACTGTGCTCTTCAATTCCCAACAAAATGGGGTTGCAGAAAATAAAAGTAGAGATGTGACCTTCCATCACTCCAAAGAGTCTTTCAATGACTCGGATATGAAAGTGCAAGAAATTTCAACCTATGAGTCATCTTGTTTAGATGAGCAGAGGGAGAAGGCCAAGAGTCTTCAGTCGATCTCATTGAGAATCCTATTGAGAAGCTACAAAAGTCCTCCAATGTGAGCCATTATGTCTCACTTATTCAGAATCCTCCACTTATGAGGTTGTTTGGAAAGATGCTATGGAAAATGACATGGAAAGTAGTTCCCGACTATCAAATGAAGTCACTTGTAACTTCCAAGTGGATCTATGAGATCATGCTTCTTGCTAATATCCAAAGTTGTTTGAAGCTCTCAGAAAATCCTATATTCAATGACAAGTTGGAACACATCGAGAGGAGGTGTCACTATGTCAAGAACATGGTGCAGTATGTTCTATTAAGTAGAAAAATTATAGATGTGTTGACTAAGCCTCTCACAAAGTATGAGTACTTCTGAGACAAGCTTAGTATTGCTGAGAGGGAATGTTAAAGATAGTATAAATGCGAGAGCCATTCTTTGAGAGGATGGAACCCTAGTCAATTAACTAGGAGTTAACCAAGCAGAGTAAGTCCCTAGCAGGTACCCTAAGATCCCCAGTAGTCTACTAGGGTTCTTGGTCTCGGACCAAACAAGTTGATGCAATGGCAAAGCCCCTAGCATGTGGCTAGGGCCCCTATCTGTCTCTAGGGTATTCTGGTCAAGGACTAGATAGTGCTTGGTCATAAGGACCAACAAATCTTATAGGTTGAGATAGAGACATCCTGGTATGGGATCAACCAGATTCTTGGTCTAGGACCAAGCAGGTCCTGCAGGTATAGTCCTAGCCAGTTAACGAGGAGGATCTTGGTCGGTTAACCAAGATGATGATGTGTGATTCCCTCCTCTCCTATATGGTTAAGCTAAGTTGTCTCTTCAAGGGACTAGCCACCCGTTGATGATGTCACTAGCACTTGACCTTTAGGAGTAGTCACGAGGACCAAAGGATCACATCATCCAGTTTGGACCTTCCTTATATGGTGATGATAAAAACTTCCAATTATTGTATGGAACACTTATGGAACACATTCCTTGAGAGAGAAAGATAAAAGTTTGGTCGTTACCCCACCTTGTTGGTACATCTTGGTCTTGTGGGTAAAAGGGTTGTTCACCCACCTTGTCGGTACACCTTAGTCTTGTGGGTGAACGGGTTATCTTCCCACTTTGTTGTGACACCTTGTGGTTAGCCTTGTGCTTGACTTGGTCTTGTGTTTCCCTTATTGGTCTTAATGCCCCTCTTGAAGTGTGATACCTTGACCCTTTTGTGTTGATGACTTAACCTTATTGTTATATGACATCTTGACCTTGGTAACCTATCCTAAGTCATCATAATATTATTTTATGTTTTATTTTTGGTAACACCTAAAATCTAGGACGTCTTGAGTAACCCTAAACTTTTTGAAGGGTTAGAAGATGATCCTTCAAGAAGACATTACAAGGTTATAAATTTAATCCCTAGCATTTCATTTTGTGTGTCTTGTGAAGAAAAGTCGAGATCTGATTTTTGTGACTCTTCTAGGGTTTGCTGCTAGGGTATGTCCTCATTGAGACACTGCTATTGTTTAAGCCCTATTAGGGCTATTGATGTTGTTGTTGTAGGCTGTCATGACCTCCTGCTAGCTGCCATGACCTCATGCTAGGTGTCGTGACCTGCGTAGAGTACCGTGAGCTTTGCTATAGGGTGTCGTGACCTTTCTGAGAAGGAATCGTGACCTGTTGAGGGTGTCGTGACTTTTTTTAGAGGGCATCGTGGTCTGTCTAAGGGTGTCATGACCTTACTAGGGTATCATGGGTTGTTGGTTGGCCATCTACCTGAACCGATTGTTGGGTTTAAAATCTAAACTTTGGTCTGTTTGGGCTGTGTGTGACCTAAAATCCTGAACTGTGACTATTTGTTGGGGGTTTAAAATCTAAACTTCGATCTGTTTGGGCTGTGTGACCTAAACTAATGAACCGTGACTATTTGTTGGGTTGTCCATGAGTGTGGGCTTGTGTTTTTGTTGGGTTGTCACTTTGTTGCATGGACGAAGATTGCATAAACTCTTGCACATTATACGATGAGAAATTGTTCGTCAAAGACACAGACACACATTAGAAGATTGCGACAGTTGTGAAATATGAAAAGGAAGATGCATATCAGAATTGTTTTATCTTGGGAAGTTGTCTAATGTTGATACACAGACATAGATCATAAGATATAAGCAGTTGCGGATTTTGAAGGAAAGACATTTCTCTACTTGCCATTTTTCTATACAAACACATATCAAGGAGGTTGGATGGGGCATGGAGGGGGTCACAGACTCCTTTCAGTTGGTGCTGGAAAATACAAAAAAGGTGTAGCAACATCCTTTCTGTAGACACAGATAAAACTCATGCGGTCGCAGCCTCCTTCCAATTTGTGCTTGAAAACAAAAGGAGGTTATATGATTCTTTAAAAAAACAAGTGCTATGAAATAGTTAGTCCATACGAATTAGCCAATACCACTGCAGAAACCTAGAACAATGTTGTTATATGTGATAGGTTCAAGGCACAACCCCATAGAGAAGTCTCTCTTTGTAATTACATTTTTCTAAGTCATTCGGTTAGTTTTTATATCTCTAGTGACCATTGGTTATATTTTATATCTATGGACTGCAACTAACATGTTTGAAATTTTTGTTTTGTTAGATCATGTAAATTACATTTTTTAGGGCGTCATTGGATAGGGCAGAAAAAATGTGCTCTTAGAGCAACAAGAGCACATTTTTTTCTGCATTGAAAATGAAAATGGCTAACATTACTTACTGTTTGAAATCTATTTTATGTCGTAGCAATTGGTATACTTATCTCAACGTGCTAAACCAGACCTTTGTGTAATTTGAAACTTCATAGTTGGCAGTTTTGGGCCTTTGACATAGACACTTAATTTTTTTTGTTTTATCTTCAATAAGGATAGATTTTCTTGTTAGAGAAAGTTTGAATAATAAAATTTTTTAATTTAAACAATTTTAAAATAAACTTTTTAAGATGTTATATGCAATTTTTTTAAATAATGAAATATAACACTAATTTTTATTTAGAAACAATTTTCATCAAATAACAGTAATAGTATAATTGCCCCTTATCAATATAGGTCTAAAATACATCCAATGACATAGTTCTAAAAGCGGTAGTCTAAAGATTACCTTCATTTTCTGGTCATTTTTTCTCAAACTCCGTTAGGAAATTTTTTATTTCTAAATATAAGTTGTTTAAAATTATATATTCTTAATATCACAATGGTTTTTGGGCATGTTGAGTTCATTTATGTAATCAAAATTGGATTATGAGGAATGAAAATTTATGATTTATGTAATTAGAAAACTTTGTTCTAAAACAAAAACTGATACAAAAGAACTAGAGTGCAAGTCTCTCTCACTTTAGTTTAATCAAATTTGAACCAACATTATTTTGATTTTATTTTTATGTTTAAGCATAAGATAGAAATAGATTGAAATATTGTAGAACATATTCTTAAAAATAATATTAAGTTTAAAAATTAAATTACATAGGTTAAAATATTATTTATAAACAATTTTATGAAATGTAAAAAGTTATAGAGTTTGTTACAAAACAAATATCTTATAGTGTTAAATAGAGCTATGTTAATATTTTAATAGGGATTATAGAATTTATGGTGTATATATATTCCACAAATCCATAGACACGGTCATCAAATCCTTTCTGCTCTAATTCATATAATACCCAAATAACCTTGTTCACTTTTTGCAACATTAAATCATCATAGCGTGAGTGTTATCGTCATTTCTTCGTTTAATTGATACCTCACTACCCCTATGTTAAGCCCATCAGGGATATGAAATATACGTGTGAGAAAATATATGATGTTTTTAGGTGGAATAGTGGAAAGCTCATTTAGGCTCAGAGTTTGTAGATCCATGTTCCAGCAGCAACAATTTATGAGTGATCTTAAAGGTTTGATAGGGAATTCTGGCGAACTAAAGTACGTATTCAGGCGAATGAATAGATGGAGAACGATTTATTGGTTTTTATGCATTTTTAACATCATGTTAATAAAGAATATGTCCTTTTATCTATCTATTTCAAAATATAATTTTAATGATAAAATTTCAGATATACATAATATAGATATTTTTTCCTTGCTAAACACATTTGACCAACATTATTAAAGTTTACAAGTCCAAACATCTATTAAAATAAGACATATTAGATAGGTTGTTTATGCATTGGAACAATGTATCTTTATATAGAGAACCATAGTTTTAACATTTCTTCAACTCAAGACATAACCCTCACAAGAAAGTGTACAAAATTTGAAACGAGTGTTCAAAGATCTATTGTTCACATGCATATGCGAATCCCTTTGCTAACATATATGAGCTATATTGTTCACATGCATATGCGAATCCCTTTGCTGACATATATGAGCTATTGCAGATACAAAATTCCAATCTGCCATATTTGACTAGATCTTCATAAGAACAAAGATCTATTGTTCACATGCATATACAAATCCCTTTGCTGACATATGAGCTATTGTAGATGCAAAATTCTAATCTCCCATATTTGACTAGATCTTCATAAGAGACAAAAATGTTCCAAAAATGTTCTTGTACATGTAGCAAAAATGTAGTTTCTCCATTCGTATTTGAAAGTTTGTCAATATGATTCCTGCAATGCATAACAGAAAATCAAGTTTAAAAATGTATTTAGTATTTTGTAAAATCAAAACTCTAAAGAATTTGAAAAACATAATAGTTTTATACATACCTATTTCATCGAATCTTCTGTTTGCACAATGTAATAAGCCTTTTATCATTTTGTCACTTCTCTCTTTATATCAAGATTTATATTTTCATAATTGATTGTAAACTTGCCATCAATAAAAAAAAGTCGCGCAACATGTAGATAAAAACAGATTTGTCTTTGAGATAGTCTTCATATGAGAGTGCAATCAAATCTGGGAATACCTTTTTTAAGATATCATCTCTCAGTACACATGACACTTTTGCATTCTCTGTACTAACAATGGTACAATTCAACCGATGTAAATAGTTGACAAGGCATTCAATGACACATTTGGCACAACTTACAGTTGTACCTTGTATTGTTCCGAAATTTTCTATAGCTAAATTGCATTTTGAACATGCAGGCTGAAATGGATTGGAATATATGTTTGCTACATGCAACGTGCCTTTAACCTATTTGACATTATATAGTGTTCTTTGTTAGTTGAAATCTATTTATGAAAGATATATGTTTGATATAATGTATGTTTATATAGTTGCGATGTTTTACCTGAATTGTGGAGTTTAGCAATGCTGTTAGATCCGATTCAATGGCTTTTTTGCTTTTAACGGTGTGATGAACGTTGATTGCCCTGTACAAAATGTAGTTGGTTGTGCATATTTTCGTCTCACCACATTTTGAAATAGGAAAATAGGGAACTCTTTCTTTAAAAGCTGATGTTGAATTGCATTGAACTCTGTTTCAAATGATGGATATAATTTTAACTGGAATTTAAGAAACAAACATATGTTAAAATTCTTTTTTGATATTTATAGTAGAAAATAAAAGGGAAGAAGTTAATTTTTGCAAATTTAAATATGTAGAAATAGTCTTACCATTGCCTTGTCATTTTCTGAGTACCCATCTCTGATTTCAAGCACATGTTGTGTGCCCAACTTCTTTGTCGATGTGACAATTGCAACAATTGTTCCAAGTGTATACTGCTCTGTTGTTGCTAGAAGTCTTTTGATAGTTGTGTTTGGTATAAAAAAAAGTATTCTTCACAAACATATTCTATGTTTTCTATGGTTGTATGATGGTCAACTATCAATATACAGTCACAGTCATCGTGGTCGTAATTAGTTTTAGGTGCAACTTTGAAATTTCTTACACGGATGCTTTTTCTTGGAGTAATTATTTCCTCATATTTGTCAATCAGATTGCCATGTGCATTTAAGGTAATAGTCATATCACCTTTTGCATCTATTATATCTGCCCGTAAAACTGCATTTGTCATATTTAGTTTGTCAAGCATTGCTTTATATTTAACTATTACGACTCCATCAAAGGCATCTCCTATTTTGCAGCTTGTTAATTCTCCAATAGTTATTGTATTCGGTGTCGTTTCTTTTTGTCTATACAAAGAAATCAAGCACAAGTTAGGTTAATAAAAACGAAAGGAAATCTCTTTAAATATGATTTAAAGATATTTACCTTTTCTCATATGCTTGTGATGCTTGTTTTTTTTGTCATCTTCAATGTGTCTTTTCATGTTGATATAACTGACCTGTCATATAACACACCAATAAATTAATGAAATTAGATTGGTTATAATGAAAGCAAAAAAAACGTATGAATATTATTGTTTGAAAGAAATAATCGAAAGCAAGAAAAGTTACCTTCAATTTGATTCAAGATCATATGGCATCACTTCAGAACATGTTCTATTAGAGAATATTATATGATATTCAATTGATTCTATCGCGTTGATTGTCATTGCGTTGATTATTGTTTATAGATATTTAAATAAGAGAAAATTGTGTCATTGACTTGAAAATTAAATCCACGATAATCTATAAACATCAAATTCACTGAACAAGTGGTATTAAACAATAAGGATAGTAATGTGCAATTGCAAAATTACAATTGTGAACGTTGCATTGAGGGAAATTTTGCTTAGAAGGAAAGTTGTTCAAAAGGAAACAAATTTAAATTATATGTAGTAAAGCATGAATTGCATCGTGGTCAATCCAATAAGCATCTAATACATTGACTTCACAATGCTCAAAAGGTAGATTTGTCCATATGTGGTCAATTTGACTTTCTGTTTTTGGAGTGAATTTGTTTGTTATCTCTTGCAAGTGTTGGGAATGCATGTACTCTTGTAGTTGTTTGCTTCTTTGACTACTTACATGAATGTCTATGTTGAAATCACCGAGGATTATGAATATACAATCACCATCAATAATTTGTTCTTTTTCCATTGAAATTGTTTCGATGATTGATGATATAGAATCAAGTGGAGCAGCATATATGTTCATTATAAAAAGGTGTCATTGTGCAAATATTTATGACATAACAAGCTCAGCTTTGTGACTAGAAAAGCTTTTTGTTGAAATTATGGAAATGTTTTTATCTATACAAGAAAGGACACCATGGACAGAGTATGTTGTGTTAAAGTTATATTTCAAAAATTTGTTTTATTTGGTGGGCAATCTGTTCGTGTTTCTTGAAAACAGATAATCATAATATTCATAAGTTCTTCATCTTGTAGAATGTCATCAATATGCGCATATAAACTACGTGTGTTCAAAGTTACGATTGAAATTTTGTTGGAACAGGTAATTGAACTATGTACATAATCCAATTTCCATGAACCATGTACAAGTAATCGTTTCATTTCTATTGTCACTTTTTTGTTTACAGAAAAGTTTTGTTGTGATAACTTATGGACCAAAAATAATGAATCCATGGATTTAACTCGTGACAACGCCGTGTATACTAATCCATGTGCCCTAATGTTGATTGGATTAAATGCAAGTCTATCTAGAGTCAATCCTTGTGCTCTATGTATTGTTCTAGCACATGCTAGTTGTATAGGAAATTGTTTTTGTATTGTAGTTTGGGTATTTCCTCTAGCACATGGTAATGGTTTAGCAACACAAAATATTGGTGTCCAACTTGGTGAAATATTGCCGTCATATAATTCATGGAACTTTTCTCTTTGCATATTTCCAACAGTTGGGTCAACAAACTCTATCCAAATAACATCCATTTCTTTTTTACCATACGAGTAACTTCTCACTGCTCCATCAGCACCATTAACAAGGCCATCTTCTATGTTGTAGTTTCCAACATATAGTTCAACTAGAATGTTTCTCTTAACTAGAATTTTTGATGGCAATGTTGTTGTCTTCTCATAAGCTGGAAAGTTTTCTTGATTGTTTGCAACTTCATCAATTGCTTGAAGAATAATTAATTCTTCATCAACTTGAGAAAGCATTTTTTCATTATGTCTTTGGACATCTTTGTTTTTGTAAAATAAATAGGGAAATAATGGATCTAGTGGAGGTGATCTATAACAGTGATGATTTATGTATTCTATGTCCTCATCGAACTGTTCATTCAATCTCATTTTGTTCAATATTCTTATAAAATTTTCATCTTTTTAATGCATTGGCATGTGCAATTCATAGCATTTTACCTTTTCTTGCCAAAAGTTGTAAGATAATTTTTGTTTGTTCAATATTGGGGTTTCAAATATCAAAGAGTCTTTGACTGGTTGTGCTTGATATAAGTTCCCACAAAATATCATGTCAACATTTCCAAAATATGTTGTAGGGCTATGTTTTATTTCTCGCAATCGTTTGTCTATTTGGTACAAGAATGTTGAACCAACAAGCAATGCTTCGTCAATTAGCACAACACGAAGTTGTTCATAGTTCTTTGTTATTGTATCCAACTTTTCATTACTAAGGGGTAGATATTTTGCTTTGTTAAAGGGCATGTAGAATGCAGAGTGTAGCGTGACACCTCTTGCATTGAATTTTGCTTTTCCTGTATAAGCTGTTTTGATTCCTTTTATTTTAAGTGGGTCATATTCAATTCTACTATTGTACATGCACACAAGTGATTGGAAAATTGCTATTGCAGTAAATGTTTTTCCAGTTCCTACACCTCCTGTCAAGAGCAAATGGATCGGTTCATTCGATGCCTTTTTCTTCTTAGTCAATATATCTTTCACTATAGCTGCTTGTTCTTTGTTCAATTTTCTTCTCATATCAAAGAATGATATGTTGTCTAGTATATGTCGTTGTTTTACAATATAATATGGCCTATTGAACGACTTTTTCTTTTTTTTCAAGTGTTGGAAATGTTGAATGTCAATGTCAATATTATATCGTTCGTACTCTTTATTGTGATTCAAGAGTATATCGTTGGAAATTGAAGCATCTTCTTTAGTTGCATCTCTATTGAACACTTCATAATCTGTGATTTCAAGCATGGTCGAGGCATCATCAAAATCACCCCATGCTTTATTTGTAGAATATGTGAACTTTTGTTTATTTTGATGTATTATATCTTTCAAGCTTATGAAGGCATTTTTCCAAGTTGAGTATCGTTGTCTAAAGATTTTTTCATCAAATCTATATGGGACATATAGCATTAATTGTTCTCTATAATAGTTATCAAGGTCTTTATGTTCACTATATTTCACATATCTAATGATATATAGAGCATCGCTATTTCCTCGCCTCTTTCCTTTTTTTGTATAGCTCGACGTGAATTCTGCTAAGCATATATGTTCAATGGTTGTTGGGCGTTGTAGATAGTAATCAATAATCGATGCACATATGATGTCTTCTGAATTGTCTGGTTGTTGTTGCAAGTCTTTTGGTTTTTTCAAAATAAATGCGCGTTGGTCTTTCAATGAAGTATTAATAAATATACATTTTCTTGAACTTGTGTTCAAAGGTAGAGATAGAACAATGTATACAGCTTGTTGTGAAGACATTTGTTGCAAGTTTAATAGAGCTTTTCCAAGCCTAGTTATTGTCTGCACAACATCAACATTTGTTTGTTTGTGTTCTTCTCTTATATGCTTAAACATTGAAGTCATTGTTTTATCAAGTTTCATTACATTCTTACATACATTAAATCGTAAGGGATAAAATTAAAACCCTAAACGATGTCAAAACAAGCTATAAATAATAATTTCGAGAATAACCTTTTCTTAGGGTTTTTAAAAGAAAAATTAAAATCCTAGCTATTGAGTTCCATATCTGCATTAAGCCCCGAGTCGAGTCAGAAATCCTGTTTGTGACTTTTTTTCTCAAAGACCGGCTGTAACAGTGAACCCCTGTATTTTCATTTCATCCCCCTTTTGCTAGGAACAAGATTGAGAAGTGAACAAGGACTTACAGACGCAAGCTAATTGAATACCTTTCTCCAGGTGTATTGTTTTATGCATAGGGAAATGTTAATGGTTAAAATTTGCTTGATAATATCCAAAATGTAAAAATACAAAGGAATCACGAAAGCTTTAAATTACAAAAGGGTTTCCAATCTTCATACCCGGGTTTTGATCTCGCGTGTTTCTAAAATCTAAATCCTCATTGCAAACTTAACCAGTCGATACCTGGGTGAAAAGTACTCTTATTTGCTTTGTGTACTGAGTTAAAAACTTACTTTAGGTTGACTTCAATGACTCATAACACTGGGGTTTGGTCGAAACAACAAAACTGGATGCTAACCTTTTACTTTTAAAACGAGTAAGAACATATGTGCACTAAGTGCCATAGGTTAGTGCTGCAAAGGCCGAGCCATGCTCAAACTCGATGGAGCTCAAGGATGTGGTAAAAAACAATAGTAAAAAGAAGTAAAAACCCTAATCATGTCTTAAAAAGAACTTTTCTTTGCTAACTGTAATCCATAATTTACCTCGGAACTTTAAATTTTTAACCGAACCCTTGTGATTCAATACATGAGTTAACTTAGATAATTACCTTCTTCATATGGGAAACACAAATTTATGTCGGACTAATGTTTATAATACCGAAATAAAATAACTTTAAACCATAAGGTTTTGGGAAGGCCCAAAAGATGAAGATAGATTATGCTACATGCATTATAATATAAAAGGAAGGTAGTTAGCTTGACGCTAAATAAGTCACAAGTAACTTCCCATTCTATACTTCAAAACAACTGTTTTAGAATGAAAGGCATGCCCTCGTTGTAGGTAAATCCTTGGAATTTAAATAGTTGGGAGTTTAGATTCCTTTACCTTAAGTAAGGTTGACATGGTATTAAAAAAAGACTTTGTTACGATAGGTTTATTACAAGATTTCAGGTACAACAAGCATTTTAAATGCTTTACTAAATACCCAATGAAATTATCTCATCAATTCATTACAGACCAAGACGAATATAACCTTTTTATCATTAATAGAACACACAATTGGACTATGCAAGCATCAAGAAAGCATCCAACCAAATTCCAAGAATTAAAAGTACTAGAAAACAACCACATACTTTCTATCACCGTGAAGCACTGTGGGGATTTGGAGGTGTAGGACCAGATCCACCGTCCGAGTCGAGAGACTCAAAACTCTCTTGCTACAAAGTGGCTATTACGTTTAGCGTCAGTTTCTTTTCTAAATCCCCTTCCTTTGGTATTCTTAGGGTCCCCAATGCTAAGTTGGGACAACCCCCATATTATGGTGGATTTCAATTCCAGAGTAGGAGTGGGAGCTTTCGCATTTCCATCATCCAAGACCATAACATTGACCATAAACATTTCTAGTTTTGGGTTTGTTTGGAGAAATTTACTGGATATCTTAATTTACATATTCTCATGACCAAGTATTTTCATCTGCAAGCTCAAGCGATCTTCATTCTAGTTAGAACTGCAATGTCTACCCATCAAGCGATCTTGATTTCAGTTAGAACTACAATGTCTATTCATAAAGCGATTTTCTTCTCTGAATGCATGCATTTACATTGATCAAGTAATTGTAGACCCAGATGCTCCTAGCCCTAGTGAACCAAACATGCGGGAATGGGTTCACTGGTATAATTCATTCCCTCCCTTCTCCTCTCTTCAATTTATACACACAATACACAAAAAGAGATCCTGTAATGAGAAATATTGTAAGGCCTGAGATCCTAAAGTTCATATATATCTACAGTTTCAGTTTTCTTGAATTTGATATATCAGCCATTTGTTTTCAGTTTTCTTGAATTTGATATATTGACCATTTGCCTTAAGCCAAATATGCATGCTCAAGCTTCACAACCTCTGAAAATTCTTTAAGAAGGCTTCCCTGTGCTGGACACCTAAATATGAGCTTGCTTTCTTTAAGGCATTCTGTCTTACTCAGGAGGAGGTAAAGGCTTGCCTTCTAAGATGGGTCCGGTGTATGATTATGTGAGGCCCATGTTGGATAGAGAGTTTAGGAATTCTCAACTTTATACTAAATTTCAGCAAGGTAGGATCAATTTTAAGTTAATCACGACTAAGATTGAGGTGAATAATCATAATTTTCAGAAAAATATATGCGAATTTGATAGCCTACATCAGGCTGCTTTGTATGATATCTGAATGCAATTGTGGGGTGAAGAGTATACTGGTGGTGATGAACATGCTAACTATGCGGAGGCAGGTAAGGAAGAGGTAAGAAATGCATCTTCAAATTTCAATGAGCCATTGTCCAGCAGGTAGCTCTTAAGGTTTTCCTCCATATTATGGAGGATACAGATTTCCAAGCAAAGGTAAACTAATATATCTTTCACTACAGGATGATCTTAGATTCAAAAAAAGATTTCAATACAAAACGAGCCTAGAGAATTCATAAAAAGAGGAAAGACTTAGTTACTTATGTTTAACATTGTATTTATGCATTCCACGATCAAACATGTGCAAATTTGTGGGCACGTTCTTAGGAG
>LPNX010727271.1:6790-17124 GCA_001517045.1 Pseudotsuga menziesii
CACCTCAACATCCATAAATATTCAAACAATTGGTGTCAAAGCATGCTTTATTCACATAGTTTGACAACTAGAAGACATATCCCATAGATTACTGATGGATTTTCAATTAGTATATCCTAAAAAAAGTTCCATTTTTAAATGGAATAGATTATGTACCATGGAGCATAAGAATAGAGGCATATATGCAAGTTGTTGAGCTTGACATTTGGAGTGTAGTTCATAATGGATACACAAATCCAAAGAATCAACCAAAAGGTTCAATAACAAATAATCTACACAAAAACAATCCAAAGAAAATGAATGCAATTTTGAATGGCCTATCATATTGTGAGAAGAACAAAATGGGACAATGGAATTAAACGACATAGCTCTGGGAGAATATATACTATCTTTATTCAAAATAAAGTCTCTCAATAAAATGAGGTACAATCGAAAACAAAAGATGAAGCCATTGAGAGAAAAAGCAAAGTCTCCAAAGATAAAGAAGACTTTGAAACTGAAGAATAAGTATATATAGAGGAAGAACTTATTAGTTCTCTATGTGAACTAAGGAAAGATGAAAGAGAAAACTAATCATTAATGGAGCAATTGCAAAAATATCAAGATGAATATTATATTTCAAAAGAAGGGACTAAAAGATTAGTTTTGGATGTTATGCAACCAAGTCCCATAAATAACAGAAAAATAGTAGAAACATGATAAAAGAGAGTAATCCATGCCTGAATAATGAAGAACATAGATAAATAACAATACTCTTTGAGGGAGGAACCTCCTTACACAATGTAATTATGTACCCAAGACAAGACAATATGCAATGCTTACTAATATGAGAATATCCCCTTACTATATATAGGATACATATGTGTACAATAACAACTAATAGACCCAAGCCTACATCAATAATATGTATTAAAATACCATATAGGAGGTAAACTGTGCCACACTATAGGGGGAACTGTGCCCAATAGGGGGAAATATTCCCAACATTTAGGTCTTAACATTGGATTGAAAGAAAAAATTGAAAAGACACAACAAACCCTAACCAATAAACTAGAGGAGAAGGAAAAAAATTGCAAGCAAGAAGATGAAATTATCTCCTTAATAAAGGAACTGAAACAAATACATAAGAACCATGAATAATTTGAAAATACCATTGTTGGTGTAAGAAAATTCAAATAGTAGATCTGCTAAGAAAATTGATGAAGACCTAACAAGTCAACTTCAAGAGAATAAATAACATTTTCAAAGGAAAGAGTTCGAGATCCTTTCTATATAGAAGAAGATTTGGATAAGATATTTTCCTAGTTTGAGACAAATTCAAAATTTGAGAAGAGCACCATGATTTGAGATAAAATATTTGGTTGTTAATTATCTCCACATGAAAAGCGTAGTATTTGTTTTGACAAAAATCATAACACCGTTGAAGAAATATTCAAGTCAATTGAGGAGAAGACTAAAATCAACACAAATGCCTTTAAAATCCCTAATTGAAATGAATACACCATCATTGAATGGAAGCATAATCATCCAAGGTATGATAGAATCAAGCACAAGAGGGATGCACTTCCCATGAGACAACATACACTTAGTTAAAAAAAAACCTTAGTTCCTTACTTTTCAATATCGCATATGCGATATTGAAAAGCAAAAAAAAAAAAAAACAGAGGTCGCACGCCCCTCAAATCTCATTTTCACAGCATTGGGACAACGAAAAACCGCAGGAGCGAAATAGTGCAAGTGTGATTTACGTTTTACCTTTTCGAGGTCAAGGTCGAGGTCAAGTTCGAGGTGGATTGCTCCAATGACAGGTAAATGCTAGTTCAATGATTTTCATTTAGTCTTCCATTCTTTAATTTTTTTCATAATTTCATTGTTTTTATAATTATTTTGAACAAATTTAAAAAAAATAATTGAATGTGAACAATCAAATAATGATTATAAGTAAAATAACTTGCAGTTTTTTGTTTAAATCTTGACAGACAACACAAATGAACAACACAATGTGGAAAACCCACCCTCTAATAACCCACAACCAAACCCAAACCCGGAGGGGGGAGCAATATAGAAACGCATAGATTATTGCACTCTTGGCGTCATTGAGGTGCCTTAGCTCATCTATTAGAGGGGGCGGTCATTTGAGATATTCTTTAGCCGATGCCTTGGACATAATAACAAACACAATTTTTGATGCCCAATGAGCTCTATACAACATTACCTCGTACAGAGAATCTAGGAGGCAATACTACTCCAATGGATTGACTCATAAAGACATCAAAGCCCTTAAAATTGCAAAAAACCAGTTATTTTCATTATTCTGGGACTCTAGTACCGGATTGGTTCCACCCACCAGTCGAGCACACATTTCCATAGACTGGTGCATTGAACCAAATATAAAGGCCAATTGGATGGATCATTGGTATATGGCCTTCAATGAAGACCCCCATGCGAATAGGGACATCCCATTTTATTTCCTTAGGAAGTTGTATGCAGAATTCATCCTAGGGAAACATGTTAACTACTTCAATCTCTTAAGCAACCAGGGTGTTGGTCATGGGATGACCCAAGATAGAGAAGGTGCCAGGACAAATCCCAACCATGTGCCACACCCACCACGCACACCAAAAACCCCTCGGGTATGTCCTCCTGTAGGTCCTGTCATTGAGTATACACAAGAGGCATTATTTGACATGGCAGATACATTGCGTGAGCATGAGACCGATGTCCAAGGCAATGTAGACCAAGGGGTTGGCACTTTTACAGCAGGCCCATCTACATATCACAAAGGTGATGTAGAGTCTTCAGAGCATCATGTTACTCCACACCCTTGCACATTGTGTGGAGGCATATGCTATGGCCCTGCTTCCAACTTCCGAGATGATGGATTACTTTGCTTTGTAAGTAAAACTCATTATTTTAATATTATATTTTGTTTCATGTCAAAATCTTCAATTGTTTTGCAATTTGTTTCTATTTAATTATCTAACAATTTATGTGAACAAAATTTATAGCTGGTGTCCCATTGCACACCACAGTCACATAGTCTGTCGATCAACATTGAGAACATTGATGCAGCTATGAATATTGCTTATGGGTTTGGTTCTTCACCAATAGGGGTAAGAACTATACTTGTTAATTTGGCAACTTTATTTACATATTTATAGTATAGATTGTAACATTCAATATGTATCTTAATTTTGTTTGATACTTGACATGTTTTATGCAGGTTGCCCAGGATGAGTATATTGTCTTGCAGCCTATTCCTTCTCATGGAGAGGTAGATTCGCAAACACAAGTATTATTTGAAATATGCTTTTAATTATGGTTCTATTTCTTTGGAAAAAAAAATTCTAACTTGTATCTCTTTGACATATGTTACTTTATGAAGAAACCTATTGTGACAGTGGTGCTTGAAGAGCACCAAAGGGAGGTTGTTTTCAACCCACCTCTTTCCCCCAAACAGGTATGTATGTTTCGCTTTCTTTGGTAGATCATCTTTTTCCTTCCAGGTAGTATATATGTCTCTGATTCACTATTTTATATGAAATTGACATATATATTCTGCATGCCCCTAGTGAGGCACCGGTGCTTGAAGAGCACCAAACCGGTGGCCCACCTTTGACGAGCCAGCAGGTATGTTTATGTAGATCACTTTCTTTATACATTTGTGTACATATCTTGATTGTAAAATTTAATATGTATCCTAATTTTGATATGTAACATGTTTTATGCAGGTTGCCCAGGATGCGTATATTGTCTCCCAGCCTATTCCCTCTCATGCAGAGGTAGATTCGCAGACACAGGTATTATTTAAAATATGCTTTTAATTATATGATTTTAATTTGAAGCATTATTTGTTTGGAAAAATCATTTTGTAACTTACATATCACTTTTACATATGTTACTTTATGTAGGAACCTATTGTGACAGTGGTGCTTGAAGAGCACCAAAGCGAGGTTGTTGTCAATCCACCTCTTCCCCCCAAACAGGTATGTATGTTTCGCTTTCTTTGGTAGTTCATCATTTTCCTTCCAGGTAGTATATATGTCTCTTATTCACTATTTTATATGAAATTGACATATATATTCTACTTTATATGCAGTCCCCTAGTGAGGCACCGTTGCGTGAAGAGCACCAAATCGGTGGCCCACCTTTGACGATCCAGCAGGTATGTTTATGTAGATTGCTTTCTTTGTACGTTTGTGTACATATCTTGATTATAACATTCAATATGTATCCTAATTTTGATATGTAACATGTTTTATGCAGGTTGCCCAGGATGAATATATTGTCTCGCAGCCTATTCCCTCTCATGCAGAGGTAGATTCGTAGACAGAGGTATTATTTGAAATATGCTTTCAATTATATGCTTTGAATTTGAAGCATTATTTGTTTGGAAAAATCATTTTGTAACTTACATATTACTTTGACATATGTTACTTTATGTAGGAACCTATTGTGATAGTGGTGCTTGAAGAGCACCAAAGCGAGGTTGTTGTCAACCCACCTCTTCCCCCTAAACAGGTATGTATGTTTTGCTTTCTTTGGTAGTTCATAATTTTCTTTCTAGGCAGTATATATGTCCCTGATTCACTATTTTATATGAAATTGACATATATATGCTACATTATATGCAGGCCCCTAGTGAGGCACCGGTGTGTGAAGAGCACCAAATTGGTGGCCCACCTTTGATGAGCCAGCAGGTTTGTTTATGTCTAGATCACTTTATTTGTACATTTGTGTACATATCTTTATCTAATTTGGTGCTTGAAGAGACCCAAATTGGTGACCCTTTCGCCTCACAAGGTACATGTATATTTGTTGACATTGGCATATATATATATATATATATATATATATATATATATACAGCCTGATAGTGAGCAAGTGGTGCAAGAAGAGCACCAAATCAGGGTCGATGTTAGTGAGGAACCAGGACCCGTGATTACTTACTCACGTACAGTAAGTAGAAATGTTATTTTGGTTTTGGAATTTGAACAAATGTACATAGAATTTTTAAAGGTTGGTAAATTAACTTACAAATGTTGGTTTTTCTGTAGTCTCCACTGATGAGACCTATCCCTCTTGTTCAACGATGGGGATCACCAGTGAGCAGTTGCAAAAGAAAGATACAGTTCTCTGAAGACTCTGGGAGTGGCAGCAAAATGGGGGATAACTAGAAAAAATATATAGGGGGCATACATAGATGTATCTTTTTGTTCATATGTACATAAAGATGTACTTTTTGATCCACTATTTTGTATTATGGCCATCTGGCATGGCAATTTTTGTACAACATTATTGCTATACATATATAATATAAAGCAAGGTTCAAATTTATACATATGTATGGTTGACTTGATCTTAGAACATGATATCATGGTTGACTTAGTCTTGGAACATGATATGTGTGGTTCACGTATGTGATATAATGATATATGTGGTCCGTGCATGTGTGCTAACTTAAATGAATTTCCAATACTTAAAGGAAGAATTTAAATGACTCATCAACTTTTTAACATCATACAATTCTAACATATAATAACATACCCTAATTTACACACAGTAACAAACACTAACATACTCTACATTACCCTACGACACTAACATCATACCATACTATGATACAATAACATGTACCATAACATAACATACTAACAATATGTACCATTTAACACTAAGTCATGCGTGCATGTGTATTATATACCATATCATACCCTACAATACCCTATGATACTAGAGTTCATTGAATACCATACTAACATACATCATGTACCCTACAAACCCTAAATTGGTTGAAGTAAACCCTAGTTGGTGCATTGCTAACTAAACCCTAGTTCCATCTCATACCTTGGTAACCCTAGTTGGAGCATGCAAATTGTTGTTCATGAAAGCCTAGTTGGTGGATGAAAGTATTTGTGATCATGTGTTTCTATTTCCCTCTCTTAACTTGCAAATTGCTCACCAAACCCTAGTTCCATCTCATACCTTGGTAACCCTAGTTCCACCATGGGCCTTTAATTCCATCTCATCAAAATACCCCAATCGATAACAGCAGACAAAATACTACATGATCTTTGCAAATGTGCCATTTTAAAAAATTGTCCAAGAATTTCTCCCATGTTGGTCCTATATGGGAGAAAAATCCGAATTTCAAAAATTGTCCAAAAATAATAATAATATTATTGTAGAGAATATCCAAAAACACACATAGTCTTATACATCCAAAAAACTGTATGAACCAAAAGATTATCTAACTCAACCAAAATAGTGAAATATATACATTGATATTACATGTCTCCTTTATTTGAATCACAAGGAAGAAACCAAATAGGGCCCTTCAATTATCTCTTCGAACTCCATATCTTCCTAAATTTGACTTGCTTAAGGAATAGAATCAACAATAATGTTTAGTTCCCAAAAACATGCTGAAAATAAATGTACTAAAGAGTAGCAGTATTTGACAATTAGGTCTTGTTTAACATCCAATTTATAGTGAAATCCTAGTCAACAAAAACCTAGAGAGTTTTTACACCACCATTGAAAGCACATTTTATCAAGAGCATTGAGGCCATTAATTATCCAAAGTTGTTTGTTCCAATGCTAGTTCTAACTTTATACTTACTGACATGCATATATCAAAGAAAAATAAGATGCCCTGTGATACTAAAATTTGGATCACTTTGATATGCACCATCAAGGAAACACATGACTTTGATATGTAAGCTACCATGGGAAAAGAATTAGATGTACATGTGTTTAGTGTATTTTTTGAGAAAATGGTTGAATAAGAAATTAATTCTTGAACAAAAGAATGGTTTTTTCCTCAAGTAGAATTAAGAACTAAGTTCATCCCTAGCCAAATCCCCCATATGACCATGTACAAATAATTACTTTGTGATGATTTTGAGTTCTCTTTTTTCATACCAATGCCACTAACAATCATAATAAAAGCACATCTCATACCTTGTTCTATCTCATAAAGCACATCTCATAACTTGCATGATTACGCACCGAACCCTAGTTGGACATCTCATACATTGTCTTGACCCTAATTGGAGCATGCACAACTTGGTGACTCATGAAAGCCTAGTTGATGCATGCAAGTATTGGTGATCATGTGTTTCTAGTTCCCTCTCCTAACTTGCATGATTTCTCACCAAACCCTAGTAGGACATCTCATACCTTGTCTTGAACCTAATTAGAGCATGCAAATTGGTGACTCATGAAAGCCTAGTTGGTGCATGTGCAAGTATTGGTGATCATGTGTTTGTAGTTCCCTCTCCTAACTTGTATGATTGCTCACCAAACCCTAGTTGGACATCGAGCATACCTTGTCTTGAACATAATTGGAGCATGCAAATTGGTGACTCATGAAATCCTAGTTGGTGCATGCAAGTATTGGTGATCATGTGTTTCTAGTTCCCTCTCCTAACTTCCATGATTTCTCACCAAAACCTAGTTGGACATCTCATACCTTTTCTTGAACCTAGTTGGAGCATGCAACTTGGTGACTCATGAAAGCCTAGTATTGGTGATCTCATGTGTTTCTAGTTCCATCTCATACCTTGTATTGACCCTAATTGGTGCATGCAAGTATGAAAGCCTCTAGCTAGATTCTGATTTGTACATGGCAATGCAACTAAATGTATATATTAAACTAAAAACATCAAGAAATGTAAATTTCAACAACTCGAGAACTTGTTATTTTCTAAACTATATTTGGTGGTGTCTAAAGACACCATTCTTGGCACCTCCAATGTGTCGTAGATGGTATTTTTATCCTAGGAACACGAAAGGCTAGACATTAGTAACATCATAAGAAAGAAAAGAGAACCCAATGAAAATGTGCAAACATGGTTTAAGTAATGCACCTGACAATGCACTCATACAAGTAGGCCATCCAGATCATCTCTGGTGTCAATGGTGTCCATCAATCTTTCATGCTCTATATGAGGTAGAAAGTATCGTACATGTGACCTATTTTTGTGAGCAAGTGTGTGGAGCTTGATGTTTGTACCAACTACTAGGTTGGTGAAGTGGTATACAATAGCTGCTGGTCTATAATCATGATATACATACCCACCCTTCCTTTTATGTTGTACTGCAAGTGTCAAGTACTCCCCTTTTATAACCATCAAGCCGGTTGGGAATTCAATATTTTCATCATCTATAACAGGTTCTAGAAGGGTTTGTTTCCCCTCTAAGCAACGTTCCAACCAATAGTCAGAACCCTATTCATTATTTTTTGGGGTAACCACTGCATATATCTGACCTGTGAAAGGAAATAGGCCGAGTTAACAATACATTTTGTAAATAAGGTCTTGCATTTCTAATTTCTACATAAATTAAATTCTAGAAAGGTCGAGTAAAAAATACATAAATGCATTTTCTTATTTAGGTACTAGTCATGTACCTGCTTGTATGAAATTCGATATGTGATCATAGTCTCTAGAAATATGTGTCTGATCATCTTCCAATTGGTCTATTTCATTACCCCCATTGAAATTGGTGCCAAGTGTCACTCGATCCCATGTATCAACGGTATCAGTATGCTCACAATCACCCCATTCACCGATGCTACAGGAACTGCAAAAGCCATTAGAGAGAATTTGAGGACAAAAATCGGCCTCAAAAGGACCAAAATGTACTATAAAAATCAACCAATTACATTCTAGTAGATGGCATCATCCCCCATGGTTGAGGTGGCATTGCATGAGTTAAGAATGCTTATTTGTCACATTTTCTATGGTTGATGAAAACCCATAGTTAACCAAGTTAGTGGTACAAGTACTTTTAAGTCATAAAGTGAAGTACTCATAATGGAAGTCATTTCACACTTTATCATAAAATAATATTATTGTTATTTTCGAGTAAAGTAATTGCAATTCACTTTCTCATAAAATAATATATTGTCATTTTCATGTTTTTTTGAGTTTAGATTATATATTCACTGAATTGTATTTAATATCATAATGTCAAACTAATATATATATGATCTTGTACTTTCAAAATAAATTAAATTTATGAATGATATTTATATGAAAAAAATATGTTAGTTATGCATATAAATTAAATTCATTTTTGTTTAATTTTATTTACAAGTTTAAGACAAAAAATATGCTAAAGGACAATAAATTTTTGGGAATTTACGATGAATCTTAGTCACATCATTATAGAGTTATTTTATTAATTTTATTTATAGTCAATTTAAAAAAGTAACTCAACCATGGTTATTTATATTGTGCATAAAAAGTAGTGTAGGAGGTGAGTTGTCATATATACCTACACCATAAAACCCCTAACTCATAATATTTTAATATATCTTATATTTTTGTAGTACATTTCTTAGGAGGCCCATTTTTTACCTCAAATTCTCTCTAATGAAGCCTTCGATCTTGTCGAAATTTGTAGGGCCAAGTTGTTTGAGCTTCTAATTGAATGAAACTCTTGAGTTCCATGCACTGTGTTCACCTGAGGTGTTTGTGATCGGTCCACATTTGTAACCTCCCAGAATATTCTTCGTACTAAATGTTTCCTTGTTGCTTGTTCTCCCATGAAAGATGCACACCATTGGACTATAGATGCAGCGTCTAGAAGGTGAGCACTTGTAAACTTCATCTCTTCCCTTCGAAGGGCAGTTTTAATGCATGCACCAGCACCATCGTGCTCTCCTTTTCCATGACTAGTTTCAAAGTAGTTCCATACATGTGGCACCTTATATTTTAGGTGCAACAAACACAACCATTCAAATACACATGCATTCTTGAACTGTCCAGCACAACCATATGACCAAATGAAATGACGATAAAATGGTATATCCATAGCTATCACATGGTCATAGAATAACTTAAGGCAATGTTGCACGTAATGGATGTCATGAGTCTGGTCGTCACTTATGTAGAACTGACTTTCTTTCAGTATCACATGTTTCTCTTCACTGCTATCTTGCCCATGTCGATACGTGATATGCACCATTATGCTCACCTGCTCTGAGCGATAATATTGAATTTGAATTTCATTTTGTGGTTGTAGGGTGTAATTTTCAGCAAAGTCAACCACCGATAGTATTGTTTCGAGAGGGAAGGTGTCTCGGCACATTCTGAATTGCTCATCTTGCCACCATGCCATATTGACATGTTGAATGTACTGTTGGATCTTTCCACGAAACTATGGAATAAAATCACATACTCGCACCTAGTACATGAATATTAATATGTCAATAAACCACATAAAAAAATGAGTGTACATGAATATTAATTTGTCAATATTCAAGAATTTACCTGTGAAGTCACCAATTTAATCTTCCTGCTTTCTTTCCCATCATTTAGCTGATA
>LPNX010727271.1:42361-69861 GCA_001517045.1 Pseudotsuga menziesii
TTGATGAAATTGTGATTCATATATGTCCATGTTATAGGTGCTATATACTATTGAAGAATGCATTAAAAACTACATTTAGAAGATTGTGCTGTATAAATTTATACATGTAATAACTCCATTAAGGACAACTTTTAATGAATTACAAGTTCTCATCCTTACGTTTTATAGAATCTAACGGTTCCAACATATCAATGCTAAATGAAATTAAAGGTTTGGATCAGGAGGTATTAATATATAGTTGCAATCTTATATATATAAATTATAAATTTATCTGGAGGATTATTATTGTGCAGTGCTTGTATGTGTAAAGGAATGGTTCAACAAGGACGATATATAGACCTTATTATGACGTTATATCTTTAAATTATAATATAAATAGATTGTAGAGGAAAGATGAGCTTGAACATTATAAATTAATGGGTTGTATGTTTAGTTTAGAATTAACATGTAGATCAATTATAGATATATGGCATAGAAGGTGAAATAAGGAATGCATGGAGTAGAGATTATGGGTAGGTGAATATATATATGCTTTAAAAATAAATGTCATTTCCTCATATATTATTCATGTTGGAAAATATTGCAATATTATATATTTCTAGGCATGTCACGAAATTGCATTTAGAAATATTGAAAGATTGGTGGTTAATTATAGTTATGTTTCATATGACTAAGAAATGAAAAGGGATTGCATTGATATGTAAATATATGTGGAAAGGAAATTGCATTTCATATATACTATGTGAATTGAAAAATAAATAAATCTTGAAATAAAATCTCGTGGCAGGACACTCATAGGGTATACAAAACTAGTGAATAAGTGCATTGTGTTAAATAATGGAAAATTAATGGCTTTATCCGTCGAGAACGTGAACTTATATTTTGAAAAATAGGATATCAATATGACTGCCATGATGAACTAAACACAAGGAAATTCGATTTATATCATAACGATATTGTTAACCAAAAATTGACAAACTACAAACTAGACATTACCATCATAAGGTAACAGGAGGAAATGTAACTTGATAAGTTTATTGAAGGGATCATGGGGTAAGGACATAATGAGTTCCTTGACCTGGACATGACGACACTCACATAAGGACTAGGAATTAAAATTTGATATGTTCATCTAAGCCACTAAATTCTGAGATTTGGGATCATATCAAGTTGAGAAACAACTTTATTAAAATTTACGGGTTTGGAAGTAATATTTTAGGAAGTTGAATGACTTATGCATTGATTTTTGATGATGTCATCATCTCCCATGATTTGGTTGTTCATGATTGCAACTTAACAATTTGTATTTCATTGAATATTGTATGGTGTTTAACTTCTTTCCTTGGAGGAGAAGATAACTGATTATAATTAATTAATTACTGGGGTTTGGTTGTGCTAAAAGTTAATTGAGTACTATATTATGTAGCTATGGATGTGATCTAGCCTGTATCTTAAATGGATATCACATATTTTTTTGGATGGTTAGGAGGTATTGAAATCTAAATCACTAATGACAATTATTGAAAGTATTCCTGGATTTACAGTATTGAATTCTTGAGAATGTGTTAGAACCATGTTGAATGAAATACAAAATCAATGATAGTAGAACCGCTACTCTTTATGGCCATGGTTATTTGATGAGATTATAATCAAACAAAACAAGGAATTTAATAGGAAAAGTAAGCAAAAATGGCTTTTAGAACGTACAAGAGAAATTAACTTCGGGACGATGTTTTTATAAGAGAGGGTGTATGTAATGCCCGTCTTCGACCGAGTTTGTTAGATAAAATTTGAGGAAACTTGATGTAGGAGCATCGTTGCATTCCAACAATGTGATGAGTTGGTCACATGCTGTGGCATTTTTTGTAACCATTTTTTTCCGAGTCATAGTTTGATTAGTAGTGTAGGAAATCATTGCAGATCGTGACTTGCTGCATGGATATGAAGCCACCAGTAGTTTCTTTTAGACAAGGACATTTTCATCATGTGTTTTAGTCATTTGATTTCAGTTGCAGGACCACTCAACAGAGGCGGTTGTAGTTTTAGTATAAATAGACAGTTTAGAGATGTAGAGGGGGTTCTTCTCTGCATCATTTAAAATTTCAAATTTGCATAGAAGAGGAAAGACCTTTGTTTGATCCCTACATGTAAATATTTTGAAGAATTGGAAGGAGAGAGATCCATGCTATGTGAAATTCCTTTATTGCTTAATAGAAGGATTAAATATATGTTTGTTGGGTTGTTAGCACTTATGCATGTGCTGTGTTGAACTGTGTATCTGTGCAGAACCGACTTCAGTGTTTCCCTGAATATTTGTGTATTTCTTAGAAGTAACTGTATTCACGCATCAATTTCTTGCTTGAAAAGTTGAAGTAGAGTGTAGATGCATACATAAGAGTGTTAGGCTAAAGAATCAGGATGATTGCAAGCTAGATTGATCAATTCCATTATCAATCAACGCACCCACAGGTTTTTGCAAAGAATGAATGGTGGAGATTGAGTCCGCAGATCAAGATTTGATGGTCCAGAAGACTCCCACAATAGAATTTGAGAGGAATTTAATAGATCCACAAAGATCTGGGAGGTCCACATCAAGAAGAATATCGACGATCGGAGTGAAGGTCAAAAATATCTGACGTCTACGAAAATTGCGGGAAGGAAGTTTTGGGGGAGCAACTTTGGGAAGTTGGCATCCCGTATCCTGCAACTCGATTTTGGGAAGGCCGTTGTGGAAAGAAAGTTGCAGAGTGCAACATTTGCTGTTTGAGATCCCACATCCTGTAACTCGACGGCAGAAACGATGTTGCAGAAATAGAGTTGCAGAAAGGCAATTGCGGAGGAAATTTTAGCATAGAATTTGGCCATTAGGATAAATTTGGTAGTCCTGCTAAGTCATTAGAGGAAATTTCAACTCAAAATGAGTCTTTTAACTTTAACTCAGATTCCATGACATCATGTGTTAGCCAATAAAATTGCTTTAAATTTGAAATACCGTATAGCTCTTAAACACTTTTTAAATATAAATTTGGGGATCATAAAAAAAACTACTTTTTGTCTGTATTTCTGACATATATCCCCATGTTTTTACTCAAATTTCGATCGAGAGAGCTCGTTGGATGTGGAATTAAATTCGGCATCCAATGAGTACCCACTCGGCATACTTTTGATGGACCCCACTACCCCAAAAACAAGAAATACCTGAAAAAACATGATGATGGTGTCATCATCATGTTTTTTCAGGTATTTCTTGTTTTTGGGGTAGCGGGGTCCATCAAACGTATGCCGAGTGGGTACTCGTTGGATGCCGAATTTAATTCCACATCCAACGAGCTCTCCCGATCGAAATTTGAGTAAAAACATGGGGATATATGTTGAAAATACAAACAAAAAAGTAGTTTTTTTCTTTTCTTCCTCCAAAATTAATAAATATTATTTTATTATTTTAACTAATATTTTATTAATTTTTTTAGGAGGCCCATTTTGAGTTGAAATTTCCTCTAATGTGTAGCATCCACCAGACCCTGGAAGTGATGGTTGGGGTTGGTTGTGATCAATATCGGCCTAAGGATCTCAAGGAGCAAGAAGGATCTCATGTGAGAAATAAGCGTAGCCATAGAAGCTTGGAAAGAGCCAAGAAGAGTGCTCAAGAGGTTCTAGATAGAGGACCATCATTGCTCAAATACCAAGGGCTGAGAGGAGGCTTGGTGAGGTAAGTTGTAACAGTGTGAAAGAGAACTGCTATTGTAGAGGCTTAGAGTGATAAGATGGCTGCACACATTGGAAGACCAAGAGGTCATGACAGAGGTTGACCAGGGGGGAACACAGAAGTTCTATAGGAAATGAGGGAGTTAAGGGAACATATGGAAGCCATGGAAATGGATAGATGAAGAGACCCAGAAGCAGGGGATGTAAGTGAACCTAAGGATGAAGAGAAAAGAGAAGAAGCTGCACCTATGCAAGAAACACCAAAGTTAATATATCTCAGATCTATTCTAGGAGTGACTTCAATCTTGAGACCGGAGTTGCCTACCTATGATTGAAGTCTCATCATGGAGCATCTCATTGACGGGATTAGTGAGATGGATAGGTACTTTGAGTAATACAAGGTATAAGAAGACAAGAGAGTCAGATTGGTTGTGTGACAAGGTTGATAGGGCATGCATCCTTGCAGTGGGATAGTGTACAAACAGAAAGGAGGAAAAATAAGTCATTGATAAAAAGCTGGGATAGAATGGTAGTAAAGATGAGGGCTAATTTATTTCCCAAATATTACCAATTAATTATGTATAGGCAAGTACAAAACCTTAGGCAAATATTGTTAACAGTGAGAGAGTACACTGAATAGTTCTACAAAGTAAACCTAAGGGCTATATATGTGGAAGAGTTAGCAGAGAAGGATTCCATATATGTAAATGGTCTAAGGATGGATATCCAAGAATAGATCAGTATGATATCACCTAGAACAATGGAGGAGGAATATCAATGTGCCTTAAGGGAAGAAGAAAAGATAGCGAGGAAGAAGAGCTTCAATATAGGTCGCAGTTCAGCCAGAGGAAGAGGGAAATGTTGAAATATTGTAACTTCGAAGAATATTCTATATGTATCTTTTTGTGGTCCCCGATGGTCCTACCAAGAGAACACCTTGTATTAACCCCGATGCTCCTAATCAAAATAACTAATAAGATTCATGAGTTAGTCCCCTCTAATTGTAAAGGTGGGTCATCAGCACCCCAGTGTGGTTACTTGAGCCTACATGTGTAACTCGAGCCTACATGATTTAACTCGGGCCTACATGTCAAATGAGTTAACTTAATTGAACGGATGAATATAAATAGAGGTGTAGTGCTCCTCATTTTGAACACACACACACTCTCACTTGTGTAGCACATTAATGGAGAAGAGAAGAGTAGCTGGAGAAGGAGCAGGATCAAGCTTTGATCTCCTTGTTGGTTTTACCTTTTATCTTTTTGGGGCATCTATATTCAGGAAGCTTTTGCTGGGTTTTTCCCTTTAGGGTTTTCCTAGGATAAATCTTTGTGTTCCTTTTGTATGGTTGTGCTTGTCTATGTTTTAGTGATCCTGTTTATATGCTTTTTTTATGAATTCGAAATGAAATAATAATGATCTAGCTTAGCATATGAAAATTTAAGATGGTATCAGAGCCACCCTAAAAGAAGAAATTGTGTAGCTATAGAAGCTAGGGCTTCTTACTTTTTGGGTCTCTATCCACAATCGATCAGCAAAAGAAGGCTATACTGACTCTCCATTGAAGGGCACATCTTTCTGTCGAAGTAGAATTCAATTCTGAGCATTTTCAGTTTTGGTGTGGAAAATTAGGGCTTTCTACATAAGAGAAATTTTTGAGTGAGACTAGCATAGGATTGTTCTCCTCATAAAAATTGAAGTTTAGAGACCTGGATCAAGAAATTTGGTTGGGTGAAACTCCAGGAAAGTCAAACCCTAGTTTGACCCCGAGCTAGAAAAACCCTAAATACTAAAACTGCTAAGTTTTGGTACTTTCGCTATATTTCGAGATTGGAAAAGGATCAGGAGTTGAAAATAGTAGATGCCGAATATACAATCTTGGTATACATGGTGTCCAAAATTCAACCTCATATTCACTATATTCTAGACGATATGATCCCTCCAAGTTAGGGTTCCAGCCTCTTCCAGAATTCATCCCTAAATAGGACACCTGGGGAAAGTTGCTATATCTTGGGCTACAGAAGTCCAAATAGAATTCTTGAAGATGTTATAGAAAGAGAATAGACTTTTATTTCTATGATCTGAATATTAGACTTAGAAGATGAATCAGTGACATGTGGCATGCCATAAAACTTCGCTGTTCTGAATAGTCCTCTAACAGGTCACATTGGGAAAAGGATCATAAATCCCAATTGGTGAACCCAATTCTGATGAAACCTATGGTATTGGATCAAGGACATGAGAGGATACCTCAATGAAAAATTTCAGACATATAGAAGCATTAATTTTGGAGATATCATAGAGAAAGTGATAGGAATTTCTGTAGAAGAAATTGGAAAACTAGGGCTTCCTATTCCGGGAGCTTCCCTCCACTGTTTTCAAAAAATGAGTACATTGGACAAATCCATTTGAAGAGATATATATTTATATCCAGTCAGATCAAAAATATTCTAATTTTTTAAAATTAGGGTTTCTCTGACAAGCCCTAGATCAGTGAGCTCCGAAAACAGGATGGACACCTCAAATCGGTAAGATCTAATCTTTTGCTATTTGAATTTGAGGTTCTCATTTCAAAGTGATCTATAGCATCAGCTTGTTGATGATCTTGATGAAGTTGATAAATTCCAAGCATGGAAGTATTTGATCTCTCTGAAGAAAATGAATTGGACACCTACATGAGTAGAGAGGTTCCAGTTCTAGAGGGAGATGAAGCTCAAAGCCTTACACAAGAAGAACTTGATCAAGGCCAAGAAGATCAGTGTTGATTCAATCACGAATCAACTTGTACCACAAGTGTCTTCCCTAAAGACACCGAAGATGTTTTATTCCTTGATCAAGCTATTTGAAGATAAGAACTTAAATCAGAAGATGGATTTGAGAAAATAGTTGAAGAATGTGAAGATCCAAAATGCAGAACAACTTGAAGCGGTAGAAGAAGAAGTGGAGAATGCAGAAGTGGTGATAGCCACCTTGAATGGCCTCCCAGGATCATGGGATTCATTCATGTGAGGAATGTGTGCCAGAAGGAAGTGATTACTTTCAGCTAAATCTAAGAAGAAGAAGATGGGAGCAATTGAAGATCAAGCTCTCTCCTTTCAAAGAAGATCCCTCAAGCGACGAGGAATGTGAAGAACTCAATTCTTGAAGAACCTCTTATCCATATTATCATTTGGATAAGAAATGATGATGTGATGAATGAAGAAGATGATGAAGTATAAGGATCAAGAAGGAGTCTACCCATGAAACGAATAAAAGATAATTATTCAATTGTCATTGCATGATATTGCTTTGTTATGCATTTGATTATATTTAGTTGATGTGTTATGCATGATAGAATGTTTGCATTAATGACAGTATACTACTAATATGCATGTGATGGGTAAGTAGCTCATGGTGCTATACATCTCTCCATTGCTACTTATCTAGAATGAAACCTCTTTGCTGACATATTGGATTAGTGTACAATCTCAATGATGTCATGGTAGAAATGGAAGGCATCGAGAAAGTTTATGTGAGATATGGATGAATGTTGTATTGACTAAACAATTGCATGATGCATAAGAATTTGTCCTTATGCATATGTTTTATGAAATAGTTCTAACCATGCAACTGGTGCATTTGAATTGTAGGAAAGGTCCTGTACAACCTCCTACAAGAAAAGAAGGATGAGACTTGTTCCAAAGAACAAGTGATGACAATTCAAGATTCACTTCAATAAACATGAATCTGAAGCTCCCAGGGTCAGAGACACCATGACAAAAGAAAGAGCTTCAGAAAGCAGTAGATCCACCTTGAAGGATGAATCCCACCATGGGTATGAGAGATAACTCAAGATGAAGAAAAGAATGCTATGAAAGAAGCTATGATCAAAGAATGGCAGTTGATCATGAGGAATGATGTATACGATATGATTTCAAGACATAAAGGAAAGTATGTAGTATCCTCCATATGGATCTACAAGAATAAGTGTACAAAGCAAGGTTCGTGATTTGCCTCACAAAGAAGAGACTATGACATGACATACTCTGTTGACCAGTATATATCAAGCATAGAACCACCTATACAGAATGAATAAGGAAGATAATACTCCACTTCAGGGGGAGTGACTACAGAAGATATCTGAGTTCGACACAGGATGACATGATGGACAGCTTCCTGATGGATCGAGACTTTACCAAGAGTAAAGTGGGTTACAACCTTTAAATTCGAATGCAGAAGACTAGGATATGTTGATGATCTGACAAGATGAACTCATGGAAGATGTTATGATGAAATACTACTAGAATGATGTTTGGGATATAGTACTCAAACCAGAAAGCAAGAATGTGGTATCTTACAAATGGATTTGCAAGATAAAATATGTCACTGATAGAAGTAAGGAAAGACTTGTGGCTAGAGGTTTATATAAGTAAAAGGGAATTAATTCTGAAGAGACACTTACTCCAGGAAGCAATGTACACTTTTGTCAGAACTATGATGGTAGTTTCTCCCATGATGAAGTAAAGACAATACTTCCTTAATGGTATGATTGCGGAATATTTTTACATCGAAAGGATTTGAAGTTGAAGACAGATGGACTCATATATGTAAATTAAAGAAGGCCCTCTATGGCATGAAGCAAGTTCCCAGAACTTGGTATGGATGGATAGACAGTTTCCTGTCAATTATGGGCTTTACCAAGAGTAAAGCTGATACGAATTTTTATCTCAAGGTTGTAGAAGATGAACCTGTCATCTTGTTATTATATGTGGATTACTTATTCTTGACAGGGAATGAGAAACAGATCATGGAAAGCAAGAAGAAACTAGCAGAAGAATTTGAGATGAAAGACCTTGTGTTAATGCACTATTTCCTATGTCTGAAAGTATGACAAAGTTCAGAAAGAATCTTTCTCAACCAAGGAATGTATGCAGTAGAGATATTGAAGAGATTCAATATGTTGGAATGTAAAGCCATGGAGACACCCATGGACTCCAACCTGAAGCTGTTAGCTGATGACTCATCAGAGTTAGTGGATGCAACTCATTATAGACAGATCATGGGGTCATTAATGTACTTAACAAACACCAGACCAGACATTTGTTTTGCTGTGAACACCTTAAGTCAATATCTTGTTCAAAGATGGGTTCACCTAGTAGCTGCAAAACATGTGATGAGATATCTGAAAGAGACTATAGACTTTGGTCTATACTATGATGGTAGCCATGAGTGGATACATAGATACAGATTGGGATGAAAGTATCTCAAACAAAAAAAGCACTTCAAGTGGATGTTACAGTCTGGGATGTGCTATGAGTTCATGGTTTAGCAGGAAACAGTCCAGTGTTTCTCTTAGCACAACTGAAGCAGAATACATAGCAGATTGCACTGCTAAGTTGTGAAGCCATATGGCTTCAGAATATGATATCAGGTCTCTTTGACCTGAAGATGGATACTACAATGATTCTATGTGATAACCAGAGTCATGATGATAGAGAACCCTGTGTTCCATCGTAACACATAGAAATCTGGTATTTCTACATATGAGATAAGATGCAGATGATGATGTTTCGTTATTTACATACTGTAGATGCAGATGATGGTGATTCCTTATTTCTATACTGAAGATATATATGATGATGCTTTCAGTATTCACATACTGGAGATACAGATGGTGATAGTTCAATATTCACATACTGAAGATGTAGATGATGATGGTTTGGATGATGATGTACTGACGAAGCCTTTGTCTCGAGTAAAGTTCGAACAGCTTCGGGACAAGCTTGCTGTTGTTTGAAAGGACCTTCCTCGAAAGAGGTAGTAGTGATGATTGCAGTGGGATTGTATCATCCCTGGGAAATTTCCCTAAAGTGACCCAGAGACCTCAGTCTTCGAGAATGAAGAGGGATTGTATCATCCCGGGACATCTGTCCATAATAGATCCGGTGACCTCGGTCCTCGAGAACATCATGGGATTGTATCTTCCTTGGGCACTTGCCCTAAAGGGATTCGGAGACCTCAGTCTTTGAGAATGAAGAGGGATTGTATCATCCTGAGACATCTATCCATATTAGATCCGGTGACCTCGATCCTCGAGAATGTGGTGGGATTGTATCATCCCTGGGAACTTTCCCTAAAGTGATCCAGAGACCTCGGTCTTCGAGAATGAAGAGAGATTATATCATCCTAGGACATCTATCCATAATATATCCAGTGACCTTGGTCCTCGAGAATGTGGTAGGATTGCATCATCCTTGGACATAGTCCTAAAGTGATAGGGATTGATTCTCCCGTAATCAATCTGGTGGCTTTGGTCCTCAAGAATGTGGTAGGATTGCATCATCCTTGGACTTAGTCCTAAAGTGATAGGGACTGATTCTCCTGTAATCAATCCGATGGCTTCGGTCCTTGAGAATGTGGTAGGATTGCATCATCCTTGGACTTAGTCCTAAAGTGATAGGGACTGATTCTCCCGTAATCAATCCAGTGGCTTCGTTCCTTGAGAATGTGGTAGGATTGCATCATGCTTGGACATAGTCCTAAAGTTATAGGGACTGATTCTCTCGTAATCAATCCGGTGGCTTCGGTCCTTGAGAATGTGGTAGGATTGTATCGTCCTTGGACTTAGTCCTAAAGTGATAGGGACCGATTCTCCCGTAATCAATCTGGTAACTTCGGTTGTCGAGAATGTGGTGGGATTGTATCATCCCTGGACATTAAGTCCAAAAGTGATCCAAAGACTTTTTTTTCTTTGAGTTGTGGTTTGCAGGTTGTTGCTGATGATGATGATGATGTACTGATTGAAAGATCAGAGTATGATGATGCACTGATCGAAAGATCAAAGTATGATGATGCCGTACTGATTGAAAGATCAGAGTATGATGATGATGACATACTGATCGAAAGATCATAGTATGATGATGATGATGTACTGATCTAAAGATCAAAGTATGATAATGATGCACTATGATTATGATGTTTTTGATCGAAAGATTAGAGGATGATGATGATGTTTCTGATTGAAATATCAGATGATGATGATGATGTTGCTACTGATCGAAAGGTCAAAGTCTTGATGATGGTATTGCTGAGTGCTAAAGATGTTGCTGTTGATCGAAAGGTCAAAGTTTTGATGATGATATTGCTGATCGAGAGGTCAAAGTGCTGAAGATGTTGCTGTTGATCGAAAGGACAAAATGCTAAAGATGTTGTTGTTGATCAAAAAGTCAAAGTGCTGAAGATGTTACTGATCGAAAGGTCGAAATGTTGAAGATGTTGTTGCTGATCGAACAGTCAAAGTGCTGAAGATGTTGCTAATCGAAAGCTCCAAGTGCTGAAGATGTCGTTATTAATTGAAAGATCAAAATGCTGAAGATGTTTCTAATCGAAGCAGTCAAAGAATTAATGATAATGAAGACTGAAGATTGAAGATGAAGACCACACAATGTTGAAAAGATTTCAATTATTTATAGATGTGTTACCCTGCTGATGTTGATGATGTCTCCTATCTCTACTCTTGTTGTTGTTGATGTTGCTGTAGAATACCTTTCTCGTTAAGGGGGAGTGTTGAAATATTGTAACTTCGAAGAATATTCTATATGTATCTTTTTGTGGTTCCCGATGGTCCTACCGAGAGAACCACTTATATTACATTGTACCCCGATGCTCCTAATTGGAAGAACTAATAAGATTCATGAGGTAGTCCCCTCTAATTGTAAAGGTCGGTCATCAGCACCCCAGTGTGGGTACTTGAGCCTACATGTGTAACTCGAGCCTACATGATTTAACTTGAGCCTACATGTCAAATGAGTTAACTTAAGTCAACGGATGAATATAAATAGAGGTGTAGTGCTCCTCATTTGGAACACACACACACTCTCACTTGTGTAGCGCATTAGTGGAGAAGAGAAGAGTAGCTGGAGAAGGAGGAGGATCAAGATTTGATCTCCTTGCTAGTTTTACCTTTTATCTTTTTGGGGAATCTATATTGAGGAAGCTTTTGCTGGGTTTTTTCCTTTAGGGTTTTCCCAGGATAAATCTTTGTGTTCCTTTTGTATGGTTGTGCTTGTCTATCTTTCAGTGATCCTATTTATATGCTTTTGTTATGAATTCGAAATGAAATACTAATGATCTAGCTTAGCATATGAAAATTTAATAGGAAAGCAACCGGAAGAGGAATATTTGGAGCGCAAAGAGGCGAGTCCATTAACTCTAACCAGCAAGAGAAGCATGGTAGAGGAGGTGATTCTATCCGAAGAGGACCTTAGCAAGGAGGTAGAGGTAGAGGAAGAGGTAGAGAAGCTATCTTTAGATGCTACACATGTGATCAGTTGGGGCATAAGTCATTTGAGTGTCTAGGGAAAGAAGACATAGGATAGAGAGGAGCCAATGTAGCTCAGAATGAGCAAAATCAAGAACAATTGACATTAGAGGAAGTCTTGCTAGTGACAAGAGAGTAATTGATGATGAATAAATTATTTTTGAAACTTGAGAAGGAGCAAGAAGAGCCTGCTCAAAGGAAATCATTATTCAGGACTATGTGTAAAGTCCAAGGGAAGTGTTGTAATATGGTAATTGACAGTGGGAGTACTAGTAATCTTACTTCCAAAGAGATGGTGCAAAAGATGAGTTTAAAGAAGACCAAGCATCTTGTTCCATACAAAGTATCTTGGTTGCAAAAAGGACATCAAATCCTGGTGAGTGAGCAGTGTGTAGTTTATTTCCAATTAGGTCCATATAAAGAAAAGATTCTGTGTGATGTGATTCCCATGGATGTTTTCCATATACTGTTAAGTAGACTGTGGCAATTTGACAAGAGAGTGACTCATGACGGTAGGAGTAACTTTCATAGTTTCGAGTAGAATGGCATAACACATGTACTTCACTCTTTACAAGAAGGTAGTATAGTAGGACAGTCAGCACCTAAAGTTCTAATGTTGTCAGGAAAGGAATATTTACAGCAGGTTGAGAAGGAAGAATTGAGCTATGTTGTGGTATGTAAAACAAGAATGGTGATGATGAAGACCATCGTGGCAGATCTACTTGAAGAGATTCAAGAGATGTTGAGTGAGTTTAGTGACATTGTGGTGGATGATTTACCCAATGAATTACCACCAACAAGGGATATAAGTCATTAGATTGATTTTATTCCAAGAGCCATTTTACCAAACAAGGAAGCATAGAGGTTGACACCTCAAGAGAATGAAGGATTGAGGAAGCAGGTCCAAGGATTGTTGGACAAGGGATTGGTCTAGAAGCGTCTGAGTCGATGTGCGGTATCATCAGTACTGACACCAAAGAAGGATGGTGAGTGGAGGATGTCTACTAACTCCAGAGAAATTGACAAGATTACTATCAGATATAGGTTTCCATTACCAAGGATGGATTACATGATGGATTGCCTAAGTGGGGAAACATGCTTTTCAAAACTAGATTTGAAGAGTGGATATCATCAAATCAGGATCAAAGAAGGAGATGAGTGGAAAACAACCTTTAACACAAATGATGGGTTGTATGAGTGGTTGGTCATGCCATTTGGATTGTGCAATGCACCAAGCACTTTCATGAGATTGATGAATGAAGTCTCGAGAGATTTCATAGGTAAGTTTGTGATAGTTTACCTTGATTGCATTTTTTTTTATCCAAATAGAAGAGGAGCATCTGAAACATTTGAGATATGTTCTAGAGAGGCTACAATAGGAAAAGTTGCTGATAAATGTGAAGAAGTGCACATTTACGAAGACAGAGCTAGTGTATTTAGGATTTGTTATCTCAAGTGAAGGGTTGAAGATGGATCCAAAAAAGATGCAAGAAATCATTGATTGACCTTCACCTAGGAACATATTTGTGGTAAGAAGCTTTCATGGATTGGCAAGTTTCTATAGGAAATTTATAAAGAACTTTAGTGGTATTTGTGCATCTATCCTTGAGACCATTAAGAAGGATAGAGATCCATTTCAATGGATAGTAGAGGCTGAAAGGAGCTTTCAGTTCTTGAAGAAGAAGATCACTGAACAACCAGTATTGAAGTTTTCAGACTTCAACCACCCTTTTCAAGTGAAGTGTAATGCTAGTGGAGTAGCAATTGAAGCTGTACTCAGTTAGGAGGACATGCCTATAGCATATTTCAGTGTGAATCTAAATGATGCCAAACATAAGTATTCATCTTATGACAAGGATTTGTATACTATTGTTGAACTAATGAAGCATAGGAGGCACTATTGATGCCTAGAGAACTTGTGTTGTAGTCTGACAACCATGCATTGCAGTATATTATGCAACAACGTAAGTTGAACCTGAAACATGTCAAGTGGGTTGAGTTCTTACAGATATTTACCTTTTTGTTGAGACACATAAGTGGACAGTCTAACAGTGTAGTTGATACCTTAAGTAGGAGACTGTGATTATGCAAGAGAATTAGATCCATGTCTTGGGATTTGAGCATTTGAGAGATTTGTATGAAGATGAAATTGATTGCCAAAAAGCTTACAGGGCTTGTAAGAATCCAATAGAGGTTGACAGAAAGCCATGGATAGAGTATACGCTTTTAGGATGGTTTACTCTTCAAAAACAGTAAAATGTGTATACCAAATTTTTCTATGAGAGAGAACTTGATACAAGAGAAACATAATGGAGGTATGGTAGGTCCCTTTGGAAGTGATAAAACCTTCGGATAGTTGGGATATTTCTATTTTTGGCCAAGGATGAGGTCTGAAGTTGAAAATTTTGTAAGCAGATGCAAAGTATGCCAACATGCTAAAGGGAAGAATCAGAACACAGGATTGTATACACCATTTCCTATTCCAACTAGGCCTTGAGATTCTGTGAGTGTGGATTTCATTCTAGGTTTTCGAAGAACTCAGAGGGGGCATGATTCTATCTTTGTTGTTGTTGATATACTCACTAATATGGAACATTTCATTCCATGTTACAGGACTAGTGATGCTACACATGTTGCTAACTTGTTCTTTGATGAAGTTGTGAAGTTACATGGTTTACCTAGAAACATTGTATCAGATAGAGATGTGAAGTTCACGGGTCATTTCTGGAGAACCTTGTGGAAGAAGTTGGGTACCAGACTGAACTTTAGTTCAGCATATCACCCACAGTATGATGGGAAGACCGAGGTAGTCAATAGGAGTCTATGAAACATGTTGAGAAGTTTGATTGGGGAGAGTCCAAAGCAGTGGGACAAAGTATTAGCTCAATTTGAGTTTGCCTATAATGATTCAGCAAAAAAGAGTACAGGGATGAGTCCATTTCAGATTCTGTATGGAATGCACCCAAGAGGAGTGTGTGAAATTTGTGACTTAGGTGAATTGGAGAAGGGAAGTGCAGATGGAGAAGACTTTGCTACAAGAATTAGTGAACTCCAGGAGCAAGTGAAAGCAAGGTTATAGTAGAGTAACACTAGTTACAAGGCCATAGAAGATTCCAAAAGGAGAGAAAATAACTATGAAGTAGGAGATTTGGTCTTAGCATATCTGAAGAGAGACAAATTTCCAAAAGTGGAGTATTACAATATGAAGATGAAGAATATTAGACCCTGTAGAATATTCAGGAAATTTTTAGCAAATGATTATGAATTAGAGATGGCTACAGTAGTGGGTATTTCACCAATATTTAATGTTGCATATCTATATCCTTATGTAGCAGGTGATACTGGAACCTTTGCAGAAGGTAAATATCCTACTAAATATGTACAATGGGTGAGGCAAATTCCTGTGACACAACCATTGGAATTTGAGGCCATTTTGGACACTAGAGTGACAAAGGGTACAAGGAGGAAGGACTATCTGGAGTATTTGGTCAAATGGAAGAAGCGACCAACATAATATTCTACTTGGATGAGGGCTGCATAGTTGGAAGCCAAGGGTTTCACTATAGATGATATAATGAACAGGGGTTCATAATTTTCCTACCTTGTGAGTCTGATGCAGGAGCATCATGGCATGCCAGCAATGTGATGAGTTGGTCACATGTTATGGCATATTTTGTAACCTTTTTGTGCTGAGTCATAGTCTAATTAGCAGCGTAAGGAATCATTGCAGATCGCGACTCCCTGCATGGAGATCAAGCCATTGGCAATTTGTTTTAGGCAAGGACATTTTCATCATTCATTGTAGTCGTTTGTTTTCAGTTGTAGGACCACTAAACATAGGTGGTCATAGTTTTAACATAAATAGATGGTTTAGAGATGTAGAGGGGGTTCTGCTCTTCAGCATTTAGAATTTTGATTTTGCAGAGAAGAGGACGGACCTATGTCTGATCCCTACATGTAAATATTTTGAAGAATCAGAAGGAGAGAGATCCAAGTTGTGTGCATTTTCCTTTATTACTTAATAGAAGGATTAATCGTGTGTTGTTGCGTTGTTAGACTTTATGCATGTGCTATGTTGAACTGTGTATCTATGTAGATATGACTTCGGCATTTCCCTGAACGTTTGTGTATTTTTGAGAAGTAATTATAATCATGCATAAATTTATTGCTTGAAAAGTTGAAGGAGAGTGTAGATGCATGCATAAGAGTGTTAAGCTAAGGAATCGAGACGATTGCAGGATGGATTGATCAATTCAATGCTCAATCAGTGCAACTAGAAGGTTTTCTACACTAACAAGTTTTTGAAGAGAATGAATGGTGGAGATTGAGTCCACATATCAAGATCTGACAGTGCAGAGGAATCCCATAACAGAAGTTACAAGGAAGTTAACAGATCCACATAGATCTAGGAGGTCCGCGTCAAGAAGAAGATCGACAGTCGGAGTGAAGGTCGAAAAGATATGACAGCTAGGAAAATTGCGAGGGAAGAATTGCAGGAAGGAAGTTTTAGGGCAGCAACTTTGGGAAGTTCGTATCCCACAACCTGCAACCTGATTCTATGTGATGTGATTCCCATGGATGTTTTCCATATACTGTTAAGTAGAATATGGTAATTTGACAAGAGAGTGACTCATGACGGTAGGAGTAACTGTCATAGTTTCAAGCAGAATGGGATAACACATGTACTTCACTCTTTACAAGAAGGTAGTACAGTAGGACAGTCTTCACCTAAAGTTCTGATGTTGTCAGGAAAGGAATATTTACAGCAGGTTGAGAAGGAAGAATTGAGCTATGTTGTGGTATGTAAACCAAGAGTGGTGATGATGAAGACCAGCGTGGCAGATCTACTTGAGGGGATTCAGGAGATGTTGAGTGAGTTTAGTGACATTGTGGTGGATGATTTACCCAATTAATTACCACCAACAAGGGATATAAGTCATCAGATTGATTTTATTCCAGGAGCCATTTTACCAAACAAGGAAGTGTAGAGGTTGACACCTCAAGAGAATGAAGGATTTAGGAAGCAGGTCCAAGGCTTGTTGGACAAGGGATTGGTCTAGAAGAGTTTGAGTCGATGTGTGGTATCATCAGTACTGACGCCAAAGAAGGATGGTGAGTGGAGGATATCTACTAACTCCAGAGAAATTGACAAGATTACTATCAGATATAGGTTTCCATTAACAAGGATGGATTACATGATGGATTGCCTAAGTGGGGAAACATGCTTTTCAAAACTAGATTTGAAGAGTGGATATCATCAAATCAGGATCAAAGAAGTAGATGAGTGGAAAACAACCTTTAAGACAAATGATGGGTTGTATGAGTGGTTGGTCATGCCATTTGGATTGTGCAATGCACCAAGCACTTTCATGAGATTGATGAATGAAGTCTTGAGAGATTTCATAGGTAAGTTTTTGATAGTTTACCTTGATTACATTTTTGTTTTCAGCCAAATAGAAGAAGAGCATCTGAAACAATTGAGATATGTTGTAGAGAGGCTACAATAGGAAAAGTTGCTGATAAATGTGAAGAAGTGCAGATTTATGAAGACAGAGCTAGTGTATTTGGGATTTGTTATCTCAAGTGAAGGGTTGAAGATGGATGCAGAAAAGATGCAAGCAATCATTGATTGACCTTCACCTAGGAACATATTTGAGGCAAGAAGCTTTCATGGATTGGCAAGTTTCTATAGGAAATTTATAAAGAACTTTAGTGGTATTTGTGAATCTATCATTGAGACCATTAAGAAGGATAGAGATCCATTTCAATGGATAGTAGAGGTTGAAAGGAGCTTTCAGTTGTTGAAGAAGAAGATCACTGAACAACCAGTATTGAAGTTTCCAGACTTCAACCACCCTTTTCAAGTGAGGTGTAATGCTAGTGGAGTAGCAATCGAAGCTATACTCAGTTAGGAGGACATGCCTATAGCATATTTCAGTGAGAATCTGAATGATGCCAAACATAAGTATTCATCTTATGACAAGGAGTTGTATACTATTGTTCAAGCAATGAAGCATAGGAGGCACTATTGATGCCTAGAGAATTTGTGTTGTAGTCTGACAACCATGCATTACATTATATTATGCAACAATGTAATTTGAACCTGAAACATGTTAAGTGGGTTGAGTTCTTACAGATATTTACCTTTTTGTTGAGACACATAAGTGGATAGTCAAATAGTGTAGTTGATGCCTTGAGTAGGAGACTGTGATTATGCAAGAGAATCAAATCCATGTCTTGGGATTTGAGCATTTGAGAGATTTGTATTAAGATGACATTGCTTTCCAAGAAGATTACAAGGCTTGTAAGAATCCAGTAGAGGTTGACAGAAAGCCATGGATGGAGTATACGCTTTCAGTATGGTTTATTCTTCAAAAACAGTAAATTGTGTATACCAAAGTTTTCTATGAGAGAGAACTTGATACATGAGAAACATAATGGAGGTATGGCAGGTCACTTTGGAAGTGATAAAACCTTTAGAAATTTGGGCCATTTCTATTTTTGGCCAAGGATGAGGTCTAAAGTTGAAAATTTTGTAAGCAGATGCAAAGTATGCCAACATGCTAAAGGGAGAAGTCAGAACACAGGATTGTATACACCATTGCCTATTCCAACTAGGCCTTGGGATTCTGTAAGTATGGATTTCATTCTAGGTTTGCCAAGAACTCAGAGGGGACATGATTCTATCTTTGTTGTTGTTGATATACTCACTAAGATTGAACATTTCATTCCATGTTACAAGACTAGTGATGCTACACATGTTGCTAACTTGTTCTTTGATGAAGTTGTGAAGTTACATGGTTTACCTAGAAGCATTGTATCGGATAGAGATGTGAAGTTAACGGGTCATTTCTGGAGAACCTTGTGGAAGAAGTTGGGTACCAGACTAAAATTCAATTCAGCATATCACCCACAGTCTGATGTGAAGACCGAGGTAGTCAATAGGACTCTACGAAACATGTTTAGAAGTTTGATTGGAGAGAGTCCAAAGCAGTGGGACAAAGTATTAGCTCAAGTTGAGTTTGCCTATAATGATTCAGGAAAAAAGAGTACAGGGATGAGTCCATTTCATATTCTGTATGGAATGCACCCAAGAGGAGTGTGTGAACTTTGTGACTTAGGTGAATTGGAGAAGGGAAGTACAGATGGAGAAGACTTTGCTACAAGAATTAGTGAACTGCAGGAGCAAGTAAAAGCAAGGTTACAGCAGAGTAACACTAGTTACAAGGCCAGAGAAGATTCCAAAAGGAGAGAAAATAACTATGAAGTAGGAGATTTGGTCTTAGCATATCTAAAGAGAGACAAATTTCCAAAAGGGGAGTATTACAAGATGAAGATGAAAAAGATTGGACCCTATAGAATATTCACAAAATTTTTAGCAAATGATTATGAATTAGAGATGCCTACAGGAGTGGCTATTTCACCAATCTTTAATGTTGCATATCTATATCCTTATGTGGTAGGTGATACTAGAACCTTTGCAGAAGGTGAAGATCCTACTGAAGACGTACAATGGGTGAGGCAGATTCCTGTAACACAACTATTGGAATTTGAGGCCATTCTGGACACTAGAGTGATGAAGGGTACAAGGAGGAAGGAATATCTAGAGTATTTGGTCAAATGGAAGAAGTGACCAACATAATATTCTACTTGTATGAGTGCTGCATAGTTGGAATCCAAGGGTTTCACTATAGATGATCTAATGAACAGGGGTTCATAATTTTTCTACCTTGTGTGTCTGATGCAGGAGCATCATGGCATGCCAGCAATGTGATGAGTTGGTCACATGTTATGGAATCTTTTGTAACCTTTTTGTGCTGAGTCATAGTCTAATCAGCAGCGTAAGGAATCATTATGGATCGCGACTTCCTGCGTGGAGATCAAGCCACTGGTAGTTTGTTGTAGGCAAGGACATTTTCATCATGTGTTGTAGTCATTTGTTTTGCAGGACCACTAAATAAAGGCTGTCATATTTTTAGCATAAATAGATAGTTTAGAGATGTAGAGGGGGTTTTTCTCTTCAGCATTTAGAATTTTGATTTTGCAGAGAAGAGGACAGACCTATGTCTGATCCCTACATGTAAATATTTTGAAGAATCAGAAGGAGAGAGATCCAAGTTGTGTGAATTTTCCTTTATTGCTTAATAGAAGGATTAACCGTGTGTTGTTGCATTGTTAGCCTTTATGCATGTGCTATGTTGAACTGTGTAACTATGTAGATCTGACTTCGACATTTCCCTGAACATTTGTGTATTTTTGAGAAGTAACTGTATTCATGCATAAATTTATTGCTTGAAAAGTTGAAGGAGAGTGTATATGCATGCATAAGAGTGTTAAGCTAAGTAATCGAGACGATTGCAGTATGGATTGATCAATTCCATGTTCAATTAGTGCAACTAGCAGGTTTTCTACCTTAACAAGTTTTTGCAGAGAACGAATGGTGGAGATTGAGTCCACATATCAAGATCTGACGATGCAGAAGAATCCCAGAATGAAAGTTGCAAGGAAGTTAACAGATCCACAGAGATCTAGGAGGTCCACGTCAAGAAGAAGATCGACATTCGGAGTGAAGGACGAAAAGATATGACAGCTAGGAAAATTGTGGGGGAAGAATTGCGAGAAGGAAGTTTCAGGGAAGCAACTTTGGGAAGTTGGCATCCCGCATCCTGCAACCTAATTTTGGGAAGGCCATTGCAGAAATAAAGTTGTGGAGCGCAACATTGGGTGTTCGAGATCCCGCATCCCATAACTCGGTGATGAAAACTTTGTTTCCAAAACATAGTTGCAGAAAGGCGATCGGGGAGGAAAAACTATAGGGAGGCAATTTTAGTGCAGAATTTGGCCATTAAGCTAAATTTGGCAGTCCTACTAAGTGTAGGAGCCACTAGAGCATGGTAGTGCTAGTTGCGGTTGGTTGTGATCGATCTTGACCTACACCAAAACTCCTTGAAAGTTACCCAGAGTAATAATCTAAAAAAATGTTGTTACCTTGAACAAAACTAAATATTGACTACCATATATGAATAAAATATGATTATTTCTCTAAGCATGTTATGGATTAATTTGCACTGGTGAATGAATATGATGATTGCTGGAATATCTTGAATGAATTAGAAATACCTTTCTTATGAATTAAATGGATGACTTTTAATGAATAGAAACAATTGAAATCAAATATTTTATTATGACTTTTTGAACAATACTACTGATATATGCTCCAAGTGTGTGTGCAGTGGCAGGTAAGACAATTTACCGACCAACTCACAAAGGGATAAAAAGGGGGTGATAGATGACAGGAGAAAGACACATGTGGGTATGACAACTGATTCTCAGCTCCCAATAGAAATCCATGCACAAGTGGAAAGCCTTTCCAGCTGTGCTCGGGTGGCATGATGCCATACAGGTGAGACCATAATGACATGGTCACGTAAGAGGTTGTTGAGGGGCATACAGTAAGGACGATATTACTCCTCAATGCCATTAGTCTCACATAGAATGAGAGGATAGGTGCAAGGTAACGATTCCTACACCACTACCTAAACTCTTCACACAATAGAAAGAGGAATTTATTTTTTGAAGGGCCCATAAGTGTGGTACCTAGACATTCTTTGAAGAATAAACTATGTAAATATCATTCTTTAGACATATAGTTATACATTAGTATATTTGTGCATAAAATGATTTATTATGGTTAAATAAATGGGAATATTGGATATGGAGCAAATTTGGACTAGGGAACATCATACAGTTAACTTAACTTACACCCACTAATCTAGGGATTGAAATCCTTGCATAAGGGAACATCTAGGAGCAACTTGTGGGATACATGTGCACTCTCATGGTAGAACGAAACATGGATGGGTGAATAATAATAAATGGAAATTGCATAAAAAGGGTAATTTTGCATGGAATGACATACGTCGCATGATATTATTCTATTTAAGAAGGGGGGGAATAAGAGAAAGGGAGCTATGATCCCCCTAGTTCTATTTGAATGTAATAATGACAACTGAGTTTTGAACAGATGATCTATGTGAGTTTGGCATGAAAGGTTTTGGTGAGGGAGAGCTCATTTCTGAACCTTTTCTAGTGTGTGTTCCCTACAACCCCTATTGCTCGGGGGTCTGAGAAGAAGAATATTACTCTCAGTATGGTATGGAGGTCAACCGAGGGGTCAGTCGGTATCTTCAGCAGAATAGTTGAACGATATTGGAGCAACAAATATTGCACAAATATTCACCAAGAACTAGACAAGTATTACAATCAAGTTCTTTCATATTTAATTGTTTTATGTTTGTGGATTTTGTTTTCTTTTTAAGAAATTAATGTGGTAAATTTTGTGATATGTAATGTAGGACTGAAAATAAATTATGAATGATAAATAGTTATAGCTAGGGCCCTGGTAGGGTCACTACATATGGTATCATAGCGAGGTTGAACCTAGACAGGACCAAGTATTTTGATCCTGCAACTTTTTTGTTAGAATTGAAGCAAGCATTCTTGATCTCTCGAATTCAATTTCTCAGTGGATCTCACTTACTATCTAATTGATTAAATTGAGAAATGAATCCTCTTTCTAATTGATTGGTAAATTCACATGTGTTAATTTATTCTATGCATGCATAATGATTTGTTAAAAAGAAAATAAAATAAAAACAGTATCTTCTCTTTCCGATTGATATCGATGAAATGTGTTATCAGAATTTAGTATTCATGAGAGGTCTATTTTTGCACCGGATACTAATAATCTAAATAGGATACTAATTGATTTTTGCACCAGATTTTCAAAGGGGATTGGCGCCATTGGTATAAGAAGTGAAAGCATCTTGAATGTAATGAAAATAAATAGTGGAATTTTTCACTTCAATGGTCGAAATCAAATCTTCAATAATGTGTTTTAATGGGATTAAGATGTAGGTGGATAGGTCTAGGAAGATGTTAACTTATAATGAGATTGAGGGATGCTTTGATGAAAAGTAGGTCAAGAGGTTTTGGAATTATTTTTTTTAGGAAGCATGGAGTTATCAAGAAATCATCCTGAAAGCTAGCCCATGATCATCTCCATGATTATCTAGCATGTACAATGATTGTCGAGTTCATTCACTTACATTTTCCTTATTCCTTGGGTAGAATTTTCTTAGTTTTGGTTTAATATTATTTTCCTTCATTGATCCCTAATTCATAGGAGGGTATGAGTTGTTGCCTCTCTTTCAATCTAAATCAACCTGATTTAATTAGATTCCACACCTGCATAGTAATGTTCACACCCAGTGGAGCGAATATAGGGTGACTGATATATAATTGGCCAAGATCACCGACTGTGCCATCTTTAATGTTGTGAAGATAAATTGGAATTGTCATATATGTTTTCTTTTAACTGGTATGTCAGCTCTAATGTTAGTCAACCATGAGGTGTCCCCTTAGAATAATGTTTCCATACTTAACAACTCTTCAAATGCCTAGCACCTCCTTCAAACAACCTTCAATTCTCAATACCCTAATAGGATCGAGTTTAAAGTTGGCACTGACTTGGGTTTTAGCAGACATTGTAACCACTCTCTTGCTATGCTGAAGGTTGGCGATCATGGGCTTTGCCATTTCCATTCTCGATTTCCTTTGTATCATTTCAAACAATGCAAAACCCAATATTATTTACATGAGCAGCTTCTGTTCAAAATTGCATGAGGTTTCACCATTGTCATTTTGCGTTCACTTTCTGTGTGTTCATTTGTGTAGAGCACTATTTAAAAAAAAAAAAATCCAAGTCATTTAGCCTTCGAGCCTTGTGACAATACGCCAGTGGGAAACGGTACCTTGACTGCCCTTAAAGTTTTTCAATATATTTAAAAAAGAAATCCATTATTGTGTATTTCAGAATTAAACTTTGTGGAAAGAAAATTCTATATGTTTGTGTAGCAAATATCGATGAAATCTTGTTCAATACTATGAGTATATCCTTATCAAATATACTACACATGACTTATGTGCTTATAGGAATGATATAGGGATGACGATGGATAGTGGGATTGTAGATTCTATTATTTATATGTATCTGAACTAGTGAAATCACGGAATTTTAGCTACCTAGATCTAAGCAACAGTGGATTGTGAAGCCGAAGGAGATAAAACGAAGTGTAATGTCCCCAAAAATTGAAAAATAAATTTTGTTTTTTAGTAGGATAGTAAAACTACCTATGTGGAACACTATTTAACTTGTGGAATATACGTACATTAAATGTAGCATTGTTTTGGTCGTAATCTATTCTTACATTTCACTATCTTGCTCTTAGTTAGGATTGTTACTGTATTTTACTCTCAAATTTATGGTACTGATTACTACTTGTTTCTTATGGTTGTACTTTGATGTATATGTTTTATTTACTTGTTTATATACTTGTTCATTTCTACGTAAGTTTACTGATTATTTGTAAAGTCATGACTTAGTTTTGTTTGTGGAAACCAAGTGGGTGGAGTGGCAAGACTTGTTCTCCCATGATGGTTTGAGAGGTAAAGTGTTCACTTGTATAGCAGACCTACTTAGTTCTATTCGAACTAAGGCACCTCTTTCATTTCGTATGTAGATTTAACATAGCGACACAAACTTATTTAAGGAGCAATGAATATCTTGATCTTAATATACCTACTGCTTGTTACTACGGTTCCTTACTGACTCAGATTTATAACAAGGTAAATACTATTTTCATTAATTAGTTATCATAGTTAGATTACCTATGTGCTACTTATAATTCATTAGGTATTTATGTTTCATCTTTTATATCTTAGTATATTTACATTCTACATGCTCATTTTATTAAAAGTATTAACATAACCTTTGTTGATTTCTTGGCGGCTTATAAACTTGGGCTTAAAAATCAAACCTTAATTTTATATATGATTATTATTTTACCATGGCATATTTCATATGCCATGGTTCTTAAGCTTAATGCTTATGGAATACGGTAAAGCAAGGTTCAAGGCTAAGCTTATGGTTATGCAAGACCCATTATATATTATATTTGGTATTTAAACTTTGGGCTGGCATATATATTGTATGGACTATACATTACACAAAACCTTGTGATATATTATATTTGTAATAAGTTTTGGGGTGGCGCATTAACATATGGTTGAACCATATAAGATTGGGGTTTAAGTCTTTGCATGAGGATGGAAACCAATGTTAATGCATTTTTTGCAAACTATGGAGAAGTGGGTTTTGTGTTGATAGTGGACACCAGAATGGCGCCATTAATGCTCCTTGGGGATTGTGGCAATCCCAACATAGGGTTTATCTTCCACGATGGCTTGTCATTTCATTTTGGTTGTTTGGGGTTTGGTCTTGGATCTACACAGGGAAAAAATGGAGGTGACTACTAGTTAATCAAAGGTAGGCTATGTTGGTTTTATGGCAATGTTTGGTATTTGTTTCATGACTCCACAGTTCATACTCCTCATTCCTTATTTTGTTTGGTGGTTTACAGGTGCCAAGGTTGGCAAAGAGCAGCATGGATCAAAGCTTCATCACTGGTTCGTAGGTGATGCCAAGGTGTAAGGTAAGCCTATCAAACAAGCCTATGCTTGTTATCTCTCAGCCTGACTGATTTTTGTCCTCGTCATTTGGTTTGGGGTTTCACTATGTGGTTTCAAATTTCCCTTCGGGCTTGTGTTAACAGTCTTGGGTTTTTATATTTTGTGAGGAATTTTGGCTATGGAGCGAAACTTTAGAGCTCTTACAGGATATTTGTATAAATTTATGTCATTCTAACTTGTATTCTGGATTTGGGGCTTTTATGCCTAGGCAGCACCATTGCTTACAATGCTGCCATAGCCATTAGCACAACTGGGTAATACTTGACTTGCGTTATTGGAAGTACTATACATAATATATACTGCGTTTATGAATTGGAAATGGTTATTACATTATACTGTGGATGTGATGAATACTGCGCTATTTGTTTACCTTGTGGGTTAAATGTGGCATTCACCTTCGTTGATGGACTATGTCTTAAGTGTTTTCATTTTGTTGTAATAGTTGACAACATTTGGGTTGAGGCCTTGCCATGAGTGGCATGAGCACTCTCCTAAGTAGCTGTGATAGATGGAGTGGTTTTTTACTTTGCTATTATCGTTTCTTGTGGTGTAATGTGGACTGTGGAAGAACTTGGGTATAACCTAGATTGGCTATCATTTACTGTAGTTTGTCGTATTGACAGGGCATACGATAGTTAGGGGTTTGATTTTAGTTGTTTATATATTTAATAAAAGTGGCTGAGGCTATAGTATACAACGTGGTTACAAACAAGGATCTCTCAACCTTGCTGTAGCAAAATTATGCTATTAAGGTTAATGTAGCCTACATACATTAAATGTATAGTGTGGCCTGATAAAAATGACCCTATAGGATTCACATCCTGGGCATTTTACTTGTATAAAAACTTGTGAACTATTTAAAGATTTAAGATATGGTTTTGTAAAGTGATTCCTATGTGTTAATGATAATACGGGGTTTTAATTATTTAGATGGAATGACAACAAAGTTATGTAAATGATTACTATGCAACATTTTATGTGGTGGTTTTATTAAGCATGCGACTTGTATTTTGTAACCCACAGGGATCAATACTATGACCTATGGATAATGTAAGGTTTTTAAATTAATTTATGAAACATTTACTTGGATACTTGGGTACTTGGTTACATAATTAAAGTATTAAATTATGTGATGGCTCTGAATAAGTATTATGGAACTTTAAATGTTTTATGCATACGATTATAACTAGGTTGACTATAATATTATGACTGTGGAGTTTAAAATAGGAAAAGAGCTTTAATATTGGACCAAAGAATGCTCATGATACTTACTCTATTCTTTATTTATGATGATGTTTAATTTTGATGGAATGATTTAGTAGTTAGCTTGTTTTTAATGATGTAGACCTTGAAAGGTCTTTAATGGTTTATTATCTTCGATTTGAAGTGGAATGCTTAAAGCCCGTACTTAGTTGATTATATTTGTAAATCTATTTTATATCTATTAGTATATGTATATATATATACATATATATAGATATACGTGTGTGTGTGTGTGTGTGTGTGTGTGTGTATTAGTTTAACTATAGTTAATAGCTTACCTTATCTGAGTTGTAGCTTATACTTATATATACAACCCCTACTTCTGAACTAGTCTTAACTAAATCTAAAACAAGCCTCTGCTGACAAATGGAATATGTGAGTAGAGTAACAAGGCTAAAAGAACAGCTATATAATAACTTGAAACAAAACCTAGCTTACAATAAACACAATTTAAGTAATGAAGATAAATACAAGAGTAAACTTAAATGAGCAAACCCTTGTAAATACAACATAAGGTATAATTTGTAGCATAGGGTTATATTTTAAGAAATGTAAACCCTAGAAGATTTAGACAGATTAATCATTTATAGGGTTAGAAATATAATATGAACATTTACCTAAAGCAGCCAACATCTATGCTAGA
>LPNX010727271.1:85654-99251 GCA_001517045.1 Pseudotsuga menziesii
ACGAGTCATTTCTCGAGAACATTGTGGAAGAATTTGGGTACCAGACTGAACTTCAGTTCAGCATATCACCCACAGTATGATGGGAAGAATGATGTAGTCAATAGGATTCTACGAAACATGTTGAGAAGTTTGATTAGGGAGAGTCCAAAGCAGTGGGACAAAGTATTAGCTCAAGTTGAGTTTTCCTATAATGATTCAACAAGAAAGAGTATAGGGATGAGTCCATTTCAGATTCTGTATGGAATGCACCCAAGAGGAGTGTGTGAACTTTGTGACTTAGGTGAATTGGAGAAGGGAAGTGCAGATGGAGAAGACTTTGCTACAAGAATTAGTGAATTCCAGGAGCAAGTGAAAGCAAGGTTACAGTAGAGTAACACTAGTTACAAGGCCAGAGAAGATTCCAAAAGGAGAGAAAATAACTATGAAGTAGGAGATTTGGTCTTAGAATATCTGAAGAGAGACAAATTTCCAAAAGTGGAGTACTAAATATGAAGATGAAGAAGATTGGACCCTGTAGAATATTCAGGAAATTTTTAGCAAATGATTATGAATTAGAGATGCCTACAGGAGTGGGTATTTCATCAATATTTAATGTTGCATATCTATATCCTTATGTAGCAGGTGATACTAGAACCTTTGCAGAAGGTAAAGATCCTACTAAAGTTGTACAATGGGTGAGGCAAATTCCTGTGACACAACCATTGGAATTTGAGGCCATTTTGGACACTAGAGTGACAAAGGGTACAAGGAGGAAGGACTACCTGGAGTATTTGGTCAAATGGAAGAAGCGACCAACATAATATTCTACTTGGATGAGCGCTGCATAGTTGGAAGCCAAGGGTTTCACTATAGATGATCTAATGAACAGGGGTTCATAATTTTTCTACCTTGCGAGTCTGATGCAGGAGCATCGTGGCATGCCAGCAATGTGATGTGTTGGTCACATGTTATGGCATATTTTGTAACCTTTTTGTGCTGAGTCATAGTCTAATTAGCAGCGTAAGGAATCATTACAGATCATGACTCCCTGCGTGGAGATCGAGACATTGGCAATTTGTTTTAGGCAAGGACATTTTCATCATGCATTGTAGTCATTTGTTTTCAGTTGTAGGACCACTAAACAGAGGCGGTCGTACTTTTAGCATAAATAGATAGTTTAGAGATGTAGAGGGGGTTCTGCTCTTCAGCATTTAGAATTTTGATTTTGCAGAGAAGAGGACAGACCTATGTCTAATCCCTACATGTAAATATTTTGAAGAATTAGAAGGAGAGAGATCTAAATTGTGTGCATTTTCCTTTATTGCTTAAAAGAAGGATTAATCGTGTGTTGTTGCATTGTTAGCCTTTATGCATGTGCTATGTTGAACCGTGTATCTATGTAGATCCAACTTCGGCATTTCCCTGAACATTTGTGTATTTTTGAGAAGTAACTGTATTCACACATGAATTTATTGCTTGAAAATTTGAATGAGAGTGTAGATGTATGCATAAGAGTGTTAAGCTAAGGAATCAAGACGATTGCAGGATGGATTGATCAATTCAATGCTCAATCAGTGCAACTAGCAGGTTTTCTACACTAACAAGTTTTTGAAGAGAATGAATGGTGGATATTGAGTCCACATATCAAGATTTGACAGTGTAGAGGAATCCCATAACAGAAGTTGCAAGGAAGTTAACAGATCCATAGAGATCTAGGAGGTCCGCGTAAAGAAGAAGATCGACAGTCAAAGTGAAGGTTGAAAAGATATGACAGCTAGGAAAATTGCGAGGTAAGAATTGCAGGAAGGAATTTTTAGGGCAGCAACTTTGGGAAGTTGGTATCCTGTAACTTGATTCTATGTGATGTGATTCCCATGGATGTTTTCCATATACTGTTAAGTAGACTATGGCAATTCGACAAGAGAGTGACTCATGAAGGTAGGATTAACTGTCATAGTTTCAAGAAGAATGGGATAACACATGTACTTCACTCTTTACAAGAAGGTAGTAGAGTAGGACAGTCAGCACCTAAAGTTCTGATGTTGTCAGGAAAGGAATATTTACAGCAGGTTGAGAAGGAAGAATTGAGCTATGTTGTGGTATGTAAACCAAGAGTGGTGATGATGAAGACCAGCGTGGCAGATCTACTTAAGGAGATTCAGGAGATGTTGAGTGAGTTTAGTGACATTGTGGTGGATGATTTACCCAATGAATTACCACCAACAAGGGATATAATTCATCAAATTGATTTTATTCCAGGAGCCATTTTACCAAACAAGGAAGCGTAGAGGTTGACACCTCAAGAGAATGAAGGATTGAGGAAGCAGGTCCAAGGCTTGTTGGACAAGGGATTAGTCTAGAAGAGTTTGAGTCGATATGTGGTATCATCAGTACTGACACCAAAGAAGGATGGTGAGTGGAGGATGTCTACTAACTCCAGAGAAATTGACAAGATTACTATCAGATATAGGTTTCCATTACCAAGGATGGATTACATGATGGATTGCCTAAGTAGGGAAACATGCTTTTCAAAACTAGATTTGAAGAGTGGATATCATCAAATCAGGATCAAAGAAGGAGATGAGTGGAAAACAACCTATAAGATAAATGGTGGGTTGTATGAGTGGTTGGTCATGCCATTTGGATTGTGCAATGCACCAAGCACTTTCATGAGATTGATGAATGAAGTCTTGAGAGATTTTACAGGTAAGTTTGTGATAGTTTACCTTGATTACATTTTTGTTTTCAGCCAAATAGAAGAAGAGCATTTGAAACAATTGAGATTTGTTCTAGAGAGGCTACAATAGGAAAAGTTGCTGATAAATGTGAAGAAGTGCACATTTATGAAGACAGAGCTAGTGTATTTGGGATTTGTTATCTCAAGTGAAGGGTTGAAGATGGATCCAGAAAAGATGCAAGCAATCATTGATTGACCTTCACCTAGGAACATATTTGAGGTAAGAAGCTTTCATAGATTGGCAAGTTTCTATAGGAAATTTATAAAGAAATTTAGTGGTATTTGTGAATCTATCATCGAGACCATTAAGAAGGATAGAGATCCATTTCAATGGATAGTAGAGGCTGAAAGGAGCTTTCAGTTCTTGAAGAAGAAGATCACTGAACAACCAGTATTGAAGTTTCCAGACTTCAACCACCCTTTTCAAGTGAAGTGTAATGCTAGTGGAGTAGCAATCGGAGCTGTACTCAGTTAGGAGGACATGCCTATAGCATATTTCAGTGAGAATCTGAATGATGCCAAACATAAGTATTCATCTTATGAAAAGGAGTTGTATACTATTGTTCAAGCAATGAGGCATAGGAGGCACTATTGATGCCTACAGAATTTGTTTTGTAATCTGACAACCATGCATTACAGTATATTATGCAACAATGTAAGTTGAACCTGAAACATGTCAAGTGGGTTGAGTTCTTACAGATATTTACCTTTTTGTTGAGACACATAAGTGGATAGTCAAATAGTGTAGTTGATGCCTTGAGTAGGAGACTGTGATTATGCAAGAGAATCAAATCCATGTCTTGGGATTTGAGCATTTGAGAGATTTGTATTAAGATGACATTGCTTTCCAAGAAGCTTACAGGGCTTGTAAGAATCCAGCAGAGGTTGACATAAATCCATGGATGGAGTATACGCTTTCAGGATGGTTTATTCTTCAAAAACAATAAACTGTGTATCATGGCATGCCAGCAATGTCATGAGTTGGTCACATGTTATGGCATCTTTTGTAACCTTTTTGTGTCGAGTCATAGTCTAATTAGCAGCGTAAGGAATCATTATGGATCATGACTCCCTGCGTGGAGATCAAGCCACTGGTAGTTTATTTTAGGCAAGGAAATTTTCATCATGCGTTGTATTCATTTGTTTTGCAGGACCACTAAATAGAGGTGGTCATAGTTTTAGCATAAATAGATAGTTTAGAGATGTAGAGGGGGTTTCGCTCTTCAGCATTTAGAATTTTGATTTTGTAGAGAAGAGGACAGACCTATGTCTGATCCCTACATGTAAATATTTTGAAGAATCAGAAGGAGAGAGATCCAAGTTGTGTGCATTTTCCTTTATTGCTTAATAGAAGGATTAACCATGTGTTGTTGCATTGTTATCCTTTATGCATGTGCTATGTTGAACTGTGTAACTATGTAGATCTGACTTCGAAATTTCCCTAAACATTTGTGTATTTTTGAGAAGTAATTGTATTCACGCATAAATTTATTGCTTGAAAAGTTGAAGGAGAGTGTAGATGCATGCATAAGAGTGTTAAGCTAAGGAATTGAGACTATTGCAGTATGGATTGATCAATTCCATGTTCAATCAGTGCAACTAGAAGGTTTTCTACCTTAACAAGTTTTTGCAGAGAACGAATGGTGGAGATTGAGTCCACATATCAAGATCTGACGATGCAGAAGAATCCCATAATGAAATTTGTAAGAAAGTTAACAGATCCACGGAGATCTAGGAGGTCCACGTCAAGAAGAAGATCGACAGTTGGAGTGAAGGCCGAAAATATATGACAACTAGGAAAATTGTGGGGGAAGAATTGCAGGAAGGAAGTTTGAGGGTAGCAACTTTGGGAAGTTGGCATCCCACATCCTGCAACCTGATTTTGGGAAGGCCATTGCAGAAATAAAGTTGTGGAGCGCAACGTTGGGTGTTCGAGATCCCACATCCCGTAACTCGACGATGAAAACTTTGTTTCCAAAATAGAGTTACAGAAAGGCGATCGGGGAGGAAAAACTATAGGGAGTCAATTTTAGTGTAGAATTTGGCCATTAGGCTAAATTTGGCAGTCCTACTAAGTGTAGGGGCCACTAGAGCATGGAAGTGCTAGTTGCGGTTGGTTGTGATCGATCTTGACCTACACCAAAACTCCTTGAAAGTTACCCAGAGTAATAATCTAAAAAAATGTTGTTACCTTGAACAAAACTAAAGATTGACTACCATATATGAATAAAATATGATTATTTCTCTAAGCATGTCATGGATTAACTTGCACTGGTGAATGAATATGATGATTGCTGGAATATCTTGAATGAATTAGAAATACCTTTCTTATGAATTAAATGGATGATTTTTAATGAATAGAAACAATTGAAATCAAATATTTTATTATGACTTTTTGAACAATACCACTGATATATGCTCCAAGTGTGTGTGCAGTGGCAGGTAAGACAATTTACCGACTAACTCACAAAGGGATAAAAAGGGGGTCATAGATGACAGGAGAAAGACACATGGGGGTATGACAACTGATTCTCAGCTCCCAATAGAAATCCATGCACAAGTGGAAAGCCTTTCCATCTTTGCTCGGGTGGCATGATGCCATACGGGTGAGACCATAATGACTTGGTCACGTAAGAGGTTGTTGAGGGGCATACAGTAAGGACGATCTTACTCCTCAATGCCATTAGTCTCACATAGAATGAGAGGACAGGTGCAAGGTAACGATTCCTACACCACTACCTAAACTCTCCGCACAATAGAAAGAGGAATTTATTTTTGGAAGGGCCCATAAGTGTGGTACCTAGACATTCTTTGAAGAATAAACTATGTAAATATAATTCTTTAGACATATATTTATACATTAGTATATTTGTGCATAAAATGATTTATTATGGTTAAATAAATGGGAATATTGGATATGGAGCAAATTTGGACTAGGGAACATCATACAATTAACTTAACTTACACCCACTAATCTAGGGATTGAAATCCTTGCATAAGGGTACATCTAGGAGAAACTTGTGGGATACATGTGCACTCTCATGGTAGAACGAAACATGGATGGGTGAATAATAATAAATGGAAATTGCATAAAAAGGGTAATTTTGCATGGAATCACATACGTCGCATGATATTATTCTATTTAAGAAGGGGGGAAATAAGAGAAAGGGAGCTATGATCCCCCTAGTTCTATATGAATGTCATAATGACAACTAATTTTTGAACATATGATCTATGTGAGTTTGGCATGAAAGGTTTTGGTGAGGGAGAGCTCATTTCTGAACTTTTTCTAGTGTGTGTTCCCTACGACCCCTATTGCTCGGGGGTCTAAGAGGAAGAAGATTACTCTCAGTATGGTATGGAGGTCAACCGAGGGGTCAGTCGGTATCTTCAGTAGAATAGTTGAACGATATTGGAGAAACAACAATTGCACAAATATTCACCAACAACTAGACAAGTATCATAATCAAGTTCTTTCATATTTAATTGTTTTATGTTTGTGGATTTTGTTTTCTTTTTAAGAAATTAATGTGGTAAATTTTGTGATATGTAATGTAGGACTGAAAATAACTTATGAATGATAAATAGTTATAGCTAGGGCCCTGGTAGGGTCACTACATATGGTATCATAGTGAAGTTGAACCTAGACAGGACCAAGTATTTTAATCCCGTAACTTTTTTGTTAGAATTGAAGTAAGCATTCTTGATCTCTCGAATTAAATTTCTCAGTGGATCTCACTTACTATCTAATTGATTAAATTGAGAAATGAATCCTCTTTCTAATTGATTGGTAAATTCACATGTGTTAATTTATTCTATACATGCATAATGATTTGTTAAAAATAAAATAAAAAAATAGTATCTTCTCTTTCCGATTCATATCGATGAAATGTGTTATCAGAATTTAGTATTCATGAGAGGTCTATTTTTGCACCAGATACTAATAATCGACATAGGATACTAATTGATTTTTGCACCAGATTTTCAAAGGGGATTGGCGCCATTGGTATAAGAAGTGAAAGCATCTTGAATGTAATGAAAATAAATAGTGGAAATTTTCACTTCAATGGTCGAAATCAAATCTTCAATAATGTGTTTTAACGGGATTAAGATGTAGGTGGATAGGTCTAGGAAGATGTTAAATTATAATGAGATTGAGGGATGCTTTGATGAAAAGTAGGTCAAGAGGTTTTGGAATGATTTTTTTTAGGCAGCGTGGAGTTATCAAGAAATCGTCCTGAAAGCTATCCCATGATCATCTCCATGATTATCTAGCATGTACAATGATTGTCGAGTTCATTCACTTACATTTTCCTTATTCCTTGGGTATAATTTTCTTAGTTTTGGTTAAATATTATTTTCCTTCATTGATCCCTAATTCGTAGGAGGGTATGAGTTGTTGCCTCTCTTTCAATCTGCATCGACCTGATTTAATTAGATTCCACGCCTGCATAGTAATGTTCACACCCAGTGGAGCAAATACAGGGTGAATGATATATAATTGGCCAAGATCACCGACTGTGGCATCTTTAAAGTTGTGAAGATAAATTGGAATTGTCATATATGTTTTCTTTTAACTGGTATGTCAGCTCTAATGTTAGTCAACCATGAGGTGTCCCCTTAGAATAATGTTTCCATACTTAACAACTCTTCAAATGCCTAGCACCTCCTTCAAATGACCTTCAATGCTTAATACCCTAATAGGATCGAGTTTAAAGTTGGCACTGACTTGGGTTTTAGCAGATGTTGTAACCACTCTCTTGCTATGCTGAAGGTTGGCGATCATGGGCTCTGCCATTTCCATTCTCGATTTCCTTTGTATCATTTCAAACAATTCCAAACCTAATATTATTTACATGATCAGCATCTGTTCAAAATTGCATGAGGTTTCACCATTGTCATTTTGCATTCACTGTTTGTGTGTGCATTTGTGTAGAGCACTATTTTAAAAAAAAAATTACCAAGTCATTTAGCCTTCGAGCCTTGTGACAATACGCCAGTGGGAAACCGTACCTTGACTGCCCTTAAAGTTTTTCAATATATTTAAAAAAGAAATCCATTATTGTGTATTTCAGAATTAAACTTTGTGGAAAGAAAATTCTATATGTTTGTGCAGCAAATATCGATGAAATCTTGTTCAATACTATGAGTATATCCTTATCAAATATACTACACATGACTTATGTGCTTATTGGAATGATATAGGGATGATGACAGATACTGGGATTGTAGATTCTATTATTTATATGTATGTGAACTGGTGAAATCATAGAATTTTAGCTACCTAGATCTGAGAAACAGTGGATTGTGAAGCCAAAGGAGATAAAACAAAGTGTAATGTCCCCAAAAATTGAAAAATAAATTTTGTTTTTTAGTAGGATAGTAAAACTACCTATGTGGAACATTATTTAACTTGTGGAATATACGTACATTAAATGTAGCATTGTTTTGGTCGTAATCTATTCTTACATTTCACTATCTTGCTCTTAGTTAGGATTGTTACTGTATTTTACTCTCGAATTCATGGTGCTGATTACTACTTGTTTCTTATGGTTGTACTTTGATGTATATGTGTTATTTACTTGTTTATATACTTGTTCATTTCTACGTAAGTTTACTAATTATTTGTAAAGTCATGACTTAATTTTGTTTGTGGAAACAAAGTGGGTAGAGTGGCGAGACTCATTCTCCCATGACGGTTTGAGAGGTAAAGTGTTCACTTGTATAGCAGACCTACTTAGTTCTATTGGAACTAAGGCACATCTTTCATTTCGTATGTAGATTTAACATAGCGACACAAACTTATTTAAAGAGCAATGAATATCTTGATCTTAATATACCTACTGCTTGTTACTACGGTTCCTTACTGACTCATATTTATAACAAGGTAAATACTATTTTCATTAATTAGTTATCATAGTTAGATTACCTATGTGCTACTTATAATTCATTAGGTATTTATGTTTCATCTTTTATATCTTAGTATATTTACATTCTATGCTCATTTTATTAAAAGTATTAACATAACCTTTGTTGATTTCTTGGCGGGTTATAAACTTGGGCTTAAAAATCAATCCTTAATTTTATATATGATTATTATTTTACCATGGCATATTTCATATGCCATGGTTCTTAAGCTTAATGCTTATGGCATACGGTAAAGCAAGATTCAAGGCTAAGCTTATGGTTATGCAAGACCCGTTATATATTATATTTGGTATTTAAACTTTGGGTTGGCATATATATTGTATGGACTATACATTACACAAAACCTTGTGATATATTATATTTGCAATAAGTTTTGCGGTGGCACGTTAACATATGGTTGAACCATATAAGATTGGGGTTTAAGTCTTTGCATGAGGATGGAAACCAATGTTAATGCATTGTTTGCAAACTATGGAGAAGTGGGTTTTGTGTTGATAGTGGACACCAGAATGGTGCCATTCACGCTCCTTGAGGATTGTGGCAAACCCAACATAGGGTTTGTATTCCACGATGGATTTTCATTTCATTTTGGTTGTTTGGGGTTTGGTCTTGGCTCTACACAGGGAAAAAATGGAGGTGACTACTAGTTAATCAAAGGTAGGCTATGTTGGTTTTATGGCAATGTTTGGTATTTGTTTCACGACTCCACAGTTCATACTCCTCATTCCTTGTTTTGTTTGGTGGTTTACAAGTGCCAAGGTTGGAAAAGAGCAGCATGGATCAAAGCTTCATCATTGGTTTGTAGGTGATGCCAAGGTGTAAGGTAAGCCTATCAAACAAGCCTACGCTTGTTATCTCTCAGCCTGACTGATTTTTGTCCTCGTCATTTGGTTTGGGGTTTCACTATGTGGTTTCGAATTTTCCTTCGGGCTTGTGTTAACAGTATTGGGTTTTTATATTTTGTGAGGAATTTTGGCTATGGAGCGAAACTTTAGAGCTCTTACAGGATGTTTGTATAAATTTATGTCATTGTAACTTGTATTCTGGATTTGGGGCTTTTATGCCTAGGCAGCACCATTGCTTGCAATGATGCCATAGCCATTAGCACAACTAGGTAATACTTGACTTGCGTTATTGGAAGTACTATACATAATATATACTGCGTTTATGAATTGGAAATGGTTATTACATTATACTGTGGATGTGATGAATTCATACTGCGCTATTTGTTTACCATGTGGGTTAAATGTGGCATTCACCTTCGTTGATGGACTGTGTCTCAAGTGTTTTCATTTAGCTGTAATAGTTGACAGCATTTGGGTTGAGGCCTTGCCATGAGTGGCATGAGCACTCTCCTAAGCAGTTGTGATAGATGAGATGGTTTTTTACTTTGCTATTATCGTTTCTTGTGGTGTAATATGGACTATGGAAGAACTTGGGTATAACCTAGAATGGCTATCGTTTACTATAGTTTGTCGTATTAACAGGGCATACGATAGTTAGGGCTTTGATTTTAGTTGTTTATATATTTAATAAAAGTGGCCGAGGCTATAGTATACAATGTGGTTACAAACAAGGATCTCTCAACCTTGCTGTAGCAAAATTATGCTATTAAGGTTAATGTAGCCTGCATACATTAAATGTATAGTGTGGCTTGATAAAAACGACCCTATAAAATTCACATCCTGGGCATTTTACTTGTATAAAAACTTGTGAACTATTTAAAGATTTAAGATAGGGTTTTGTAAAGTGATTCCTGTGTGTTAATGATAATACGGGGTTTTAATTATTTAGATGGAATGACAACAAAGTTATGTAAATGATTACTATGCAACATTTTATGTGGTGGTTTTATTAAGCATGCGACTTGTATTTTGTAACCCACAGGGATCAATACTATGACCTATGGATAATGTAAGGTTTTTAAATTAATTTATGAAACATTTACTTGGATACTTGGGTACTTGGTTACATAATTAAAGTATTAAATTATGTGATGGCTCTGAATAAGTATTATGGAACTTTAAATGTTTTATGCATACGATTATAATTAGGCTGACTATAATATTATGACTGTGGAGTTTAAAATAGGAAAAGAGCTTTAATATTGGACCAAAGAATGCTCACGATACTTACTCTATTCTTTATTTATGATGATGTTTAATTTTAATGGAATGATTTAGTAGTTAGCTTGTTTTTAATGATGTAGACCTTGAAAGGTCTTTAATGGTTTATTATCTTCGATTTGAAGTGGAATGCTTAAAGCCCGTACTTAGTTGATTATATTTGTAAATCTATTTTATATCTGTTAGTATATGTGTGTATATATATATACATATATATAGATATACGTGTGTATGTGTGTGTGTGTGTGTGTGTGTGTGTGTATTAGTTTAACTATAGTTAATAGCTTACCTTATCTAAGTTGTAGCTTATACTTATATATACAACCCCTACTTCTGAACTAGTCTTAACTAAATCTAAAACAAGCCTCTACTGACAAATGGAACATGTGAGTAGAGTAACAAGGATAAAAGAACAGCTATATAATAACCTGAAACAAAACCTAGCTTACAATAAACACAATTTAAGTAATGAAGATAAATACATGAGTAAACTTAAATGAGCAAACCCTGGCAAATACAACATAAGGTATAATTTGTAGCCTAGGGTTATATTTTAAGAAATGTAAACCCTAGAATATTTAGACAGATTAATCATTTATAGAGTTAGAAATATAATATGAACATTTACCTAAAGCAGCCAACATCTATGCGAGAAAATGAATTAGACATACTAGGATTTCATACCTGTAATTTTCCGAAGCTCCTTTAATGGCTGAACCTACACACTTCAAATAGCCAACATTAAAAAATCATAGGAAGATCTGACCTCTATATTAGATGAACGAATCACTTTGGAACTACCATGTTCCACCCAACCATGACCTGAAATTGTTCCTGGTTTAAATACGGACCCCCCCAGCTGGACTCCAACATGCAAGTAGCTTAGAGCTCCTAAGGTAGGGTTCCTTATCTGGTATATTAGGTCTGGATCAGTTCTCTTTTTTTCTTCCAGGAAAATGCTCTCCAAGAATTACTTGAGATTAAAACAGGTAGAAAATGACTCCTTTAATGATAGATCAGAACCCCAAGCCTTTCCTTGGCTCGAGTCTTTATAGATAGACTTTTCAGTCAAAGGGGCAGTTAATTCAAGAAATCCTTGATTTCTTGATTTAACCCTTTTTAAATTACTTGGGTAATTTTCAATACTTTTAACTTAGGAACTTTTAACTAGTTCCTAGCTATGACTTTTTTTAGGCATTGTACTATTTATTAATCTTTTAATAATAAATAATAATTGATGGAGATTTTCTTCTTTCTTACATTTATTTATATTATTAATATATTTAATTCTTTGTACATACCATGTATAAAGTACATAATAATATAACACCTTTTAACATTGTCTTTCGGCATCATATACCATGATCCCTATACTTAATGACACTTCTTTAGTAAGGTCAAGTAGGTAGATGGTTTAGGTGTAATAGGGTAGGAAACTCTAAACATCCTTGCATGTTGAATTTCCCTTGTATAACATGGTAGTTCTTCAGTACTTGATGAGAAATACAGAAACTCAAAATTTCATTTAATCACTTATAAATAAGTACGATGTGATCAATATTTTTCTCGAGTCATTTTCACTCAGAATTTATTAAATTATTTTTAGTAACCCCTAGCACTTACCAGAGACCATACTCAACACTTTAACAGGGAGTTACAACTTGGTACAATTCTAGAGCTCTTCGCTCAACACTAATGCTATGATGTACTTGTACAATACACCTAGGGATACAATGGCCAAGGATCCGATGCTCCAGAGCTTATGCTCAGCATCAACATGGAAGGCTTTAGGGCTTTTGCCCAACACTTCCAATTATCTTTTCATGTGTTCCAGAGATTCTTTCTCAACACAAAGGTATGTAATCATGTGCTCTAGAGCTTCTCACTCAACACAAATCATCAATCACTCATGTGCTCCAGAGCTCCTCGCTCAACACCAATCATCCATCACTCATGTGCTCTAGAGCTTCCCACTCAACACAAAGGATCTCATCAATCATGTGCTTCAACGTACATGCCCAACACAAACAAGCATATATATATATATATATCATCAATAATTGGCTTACACCCAATATAAAAAAAAAAATCATCATGTTCATATGTAGTGGGGTCTTCGACCCAATATATAAAAATAAAAGATCAAGCTAATCATCATAATCAACAGGCACATGCCTATAAGTGTTCGGTCCAAAATTTGGGATATTACATGAAGGAAGGAGAACTAGCATGTGACTTTACTCAACGGTTTGGAGACTTGATGTATAGTCTTTATTCTATAATCCAGAACACACCTATGCGATGGAAAGATTACGAAGATCGAAACGGAGGTCTATATTGGACAAAATTAACGAGGTATTACGTAGTTATACAGCTGGTGATCATGCAACTAAAAATTAGTTGTAGTCACACTTATCTGTAAATTTCACTCAACGATGAGGCACGGATAGTTAGGAGCCATAGATGGCGTTGGAATTTTTTTATTAGCACTTAGTGCGGTAAGATTGATAAAAAAGTAACATGTAGATACCCGTGAGCAATAGGTAATATAATGAATTTGGGTACAACATGTAATGCAATAACGCTTCTTTACACAATTATAAGTAATGGGTGAAATAAATTTAGGAATAGGATATGTTTAAAGATATTTATTTCATGTAGCAGATCTGAGGTGAGGTAAAAAAATAAAAAATAAAAAATTAATTGGCTAAATGGCATGAGAATGCCTGCTAGCATCTTAATTAAACCATGGCCTTGGACATTTTCATTTATGAGGTAGTGACCTCTTCCCTGAATGCATTTTTGTACTCTTTATGTTTAATATATA
>LPNX010727271.1:109335-136356 GCA_001517045.1 Pseudotsuga menziesii
GGATGTTAATTATTGAATGAATGTTTTATAATGCTTGTAGTTTTAACATTATTGAATTTGATTGGGCATGTTTCATGAAAGAGCTATGTAAAATATGACACTAACATCATTTACTCATTTTGTAGTAACACTGAAACAAAGCATTTTTACCCCTTTTCACACATAATGGCATTGAGGTATAGGTGGTATGTTACAGATGGTATCAGAGCATGAGTTGAAACACTTGGACCTATTTGGGCTCACAATGCTCCTACATATTTCGTTTTGGAACTAATGATTGAGTTGCCCTGTGATAATAGAAATCAACAAGTTCACATTGTTCTGCAATACAGGTACCTTCAGATGTACCAAACACAGATATTTATTGACCTTGTAGTTGTGCACGAGAAGGTGGAACATGAGTGTCAAAATCATAATGAAGATGGCCATTACTTTTGCCACATCCACACCAGGTTAACGACATAAGTACACAGGTATCTTTCTATTTCCTTAATTACTTTCGAAGAGGTTTATGAATGGCTAAGAGGATTGTTTCATCTCTATTTGAATTGCACAAATAAATTCTTAGTGAAGTTGTAATGTACCTGCCATACCTCAAAGCCATCATGGGTGAAAAGGGGGTGAAATTTTAGTTTCGATGTTACTACAACAATTGTTAGTCATGTTAGTGGCAGATATTACATGGCATTTCAATGGAAACATGTACCATCAAATTCAAAAATGTCCAAACTACACGCATTGTAAAATCAATCATTCGACCATGTACATCCATCATCCTCTACAAAACCAACCACGCAATTGCATCGAGTTCACTAAGATAACATAAACTAAACAAGCTCATTATGCTTTCTAGTATTCACATGATTAAGTAGTTCCCTCAATGGTGGAACACTGGTGTAGTAATTAACCTGTCATTTGATATATACTCTAATGTTCTTTAACCACATTTTCATCTATATTAAGCTTCGACTCACAATATGGATCTCTCTTAGAGGATTAAATTATTTATTGGCAAATCCTTAGCCACCATGTATCCACCATCAGATACTTGGTTATTGGGCTATCATCTTCAATAGGATCCACTCGACGGATTTATTCATTGTTTATTTTCAAAGTAATGAATTGTAACAATCCTCAACTATCAATCAAAAGTTTCCCTAGCAAAAGACAAATTCTATCTTCGGTACAACCACACACTACTCCTACTCTCAAAGCATTCCTTTAGATTCAGATTTTACTTATTGAGATATACCTGTGACCCTGTTAAATATTCATGGCATACAAAATTATATAAAACCAAAATCCATGCATTATAGTTTCTAACAGTCCCTTAGATTATAGTTGTCCGAAGAAGGCTTGTGCAAGAAATCATGTGACATACCCACATAGGTAAGAGCCAAATTATTGTTTGCAAGAGTACTTTATGCTTCTAAACAACCATTCCTAGGAATTGAGAATGATAATAAAAATGAAACCCATTTTACATCATCACCAGAACATCATATATTTGACTATATCAAGGTTTACAGGTGCAATCCCTTTTAAGGCTAGTATTCTTTATAATGCTTGATACATGAGGAAGAGACCTTAACAAGTAATTCAACCATTTAACATATCATAATTATTGAAAAGAACCATTGAACACATAATTATACCATCTATCCATAAACATTCACGTGACACACATAAATAAAAATTAAAACAAAGACACAAGATATACATGGTTCACCTTAGCAAGGGGTTACATCCACCAAAGGTGCTAATCTTTTTATTTAACCAACTCTTGGAACTTCACAGATATACATCATTTCATCTGCAACTTCTTCTTCTTCTACGAGGAAGAAAAGAGGAGCCCCAATCTTTCTCTCTATATATAGTTTAATGTCCAGAAGATACAATCAGAAACATAAGGTTACACGACTCAGGTAATTAAATTATGTCAAAGTTTTATGCCTCCTGAAAAATACCACAAGCTTAGTCTATTGAACTCGGCCTGTATTTTTTGACAAAATCAGTACTACAACCCAAAACCATCCCCTTCAAATACGCCACTTCGACCAGAACTTCATAGCTGCTATTGGGTATCAGAACTTTTCAGCTTAGCCTCGGGCATTTTGAAATCAAGTATGCTAGAAGAAATACAAGCCTATATGCATATGCAATAAATAACAAAGAATTGGATGACAAGTAATCCAGCAGAGGTACTACATAACAGTGAGACCAGATGATAAACTCATACTAACAGCCTATGCACCTTGCAGTTTTTAGGTCTATTTTCAAGTCATTAAGACATATCACAGTATACATATCTATGTTCAAAAGATGAAGGCAAAACACAATCTTAAATTGCAACATGTATCTATGTTCAAATATCATAAAGGCAAAAGCAGTTTATTAAGACAAAACACATCCTAGATTTCATGTTCAATTATCATGAAAGCAAACGTAGTCTATTAAGACATAATTGTAGCCTGGGTTTTATGTTTAATCAATCACCGAAACTGACTCAATTTGAATATATACTATATACAACAACTAACTTAGTAGTATGGTAATTACTCCATCAACTAGTCATGCAGTTTACCGTGTATCTTCCATAATTAATACACTTATCATGGGATTAGTGATATGTTGCTGATAAAAACATGCATAGAGCCTAATCAAAGGAACTGCTTTATCACTGTTACTGCTTTGTTAGTTAGTATACAAAAATGTGTGTAAATATTGATATTACTCCAGCTTACAGCTTCTATGATACCGAACTAAGCTGATAATAAGGATCCATGGTAATACCTCTAGCTTATTACACATAATATGATAGATCTGCTTATTACTAGTAGTATTATTACACATAATATGACATAACTGCTTATTACTAGTAGTATTCTATGTGATATAGCTTATATAAGGATAGATGTGATCCCATATCTTTATTACAACCTATAAGCTAACTTGGAGCTGCACGTACTCAATCACCATGACCTGCATATGAATAAACCCGCTTTCACTGTTCTTAAATATTATAACCCATATGAATAGGAATGATAAAGACTCGGATAAGAGCCCTCTGCCCAAACCTCACTTTGTACTCACGGGAATACCCACCTCTTTTTCATAACTAAATCTATAATAATGAAGCAAGATTTATCACCTTTTCTTTTGGATATGTTTTGATACTGGATAAGCGGTGTGCTATATAGACGTCGACCTATCTTCAAGCATATGACAGGGCGTATGAAAAACAAAAAATATGTACTGTGATATGTTGGGTTATACTGAATAGATATAACTTCATAGCATACAGACAGGGCGTAAGAAAACAAAGCGTACACTACAATTTTTCTTTAAAACAAAAAATAGGAAAGGATTGCCTTTGTATCCATCGCAGACAGAGGTTCATTGCTCAGCCTACATTCTGTGCATTTTCATTCGAAATAAAAAAAAGGAACTAAGACATAAACGTACCCTTAGTAAACAGAGGGTCATCACACAATATATGTAATCAGACCACCAGCGCCATACTTGTCGCAGTCAAAGATTAAGATCCAACATGCAGTGATGGTTGTGCCACCTATCATGAGGGCCTCCCTTTGTATCCCGCCTTGGTCAGAGCTCCCAGAGCTAAAATTTTGTACCCTTCCCCCCCTTCATCATGCAGAAAACATTTTGCTCCATGCGTAGAGATTCCTCTCTTATAAAAAGCAGAGATCCTCCCTTTCAAAGTGCCTCCAAGAGAAAGGCTACCCCTCTATCTTTCAATCCTCATCATAGTTGATGCTCAGCGTGAGATGATGATCTTTCCTTGGCGAATCTCCTCTCCCTTATAACGTGGGGAAGGACCGCCTTTTTAGTTAGGATTTCCCCTATTAAAGCTGGGATTTTTCACCAAATTGTTGTTGTTTCTATTTACCAAAATAAATGCCAAACATCAAGAGAAGAATCCGTAGTAAGACCAGCATAAAATATTCAAAATAAGATCTCTAAAAACAGCCCGTTTCCTGCATGTTCACTTCTCATAAATGAGAGAGGCCAGATTCGTTAAATTTTACAACAAAAGAAAAGAAATCCTCTCGATTATGAAAATCGCGACCCTTCCTTGACCCACACTATCCTTTCACCCTTTTTGCCTTTATCTTTTATCTTTGATATATATTCATATATCCGCACTATGCTTTTAAAAAAAAAATGGTTACACCTATAAGTTAATTAGGAATAATATATGTTAATACATTTCTCTATATATCAGTCCACCTTCTAGTGGTAAGGAGAAATCCTTTGTTGAATAATATTGGTTTTATTAAGTAATAAAACCTTTATGTATGTAAGTAGGCTCCTAGCGTCATTTCTACTAATAGGGATAACGTTCAATTGTCTTGAAGGTCTATTTCAGAAAGGAAACTATTAAGCTTGCTCATGAGGTACGTAGAAGCCTCGTTTACCTATATGCCTGAGTAGACGTTTTAGTACCTGTATCTGTAACCTGGAGTTCTAAGTGTGTCTTTATGACTCATAGCTACTCATTTTTGACATCTAACCAATTTTATCCATAGAACATTATTCTATTTGTCTCTCCCTTAGTGGATTTAGGTGTCCATTGTTAAGTTGCATGAATGAATTAAGTCTCCTAACTCTTCCAATCAGGGAAGCTATCACTTACTTATGAGGTTTTCTTGGTGGGGCCTTGGCCTTGAGTTCCTCACTAGCAAAATAGGTACAACCACATTAACCATTACAAAAATATTTAGGGCATATAAGAGGGATATTACATCCTCCCCCCCTTAGAAATAACACCGTCCTCAGTGTTCTTATTTTCCAGCCTATCTTTCTTCATTTCATGAGGCATCTTTTCTTGCTTCACCTTTTTCGTCGTAATCGTCATTGATATTCCTTGTTTCTTCTCAAGTCGCTATGACTCAGCACCTGCACTTTCTTGCAACATAATTTGGGTCTTCCCAAAATTTATTTTAGTAAACTACGTCATAAATTATAACTCAGCTTAAAACATAAGCAAAGAATCCTCATGCAACACCACATTTACAATTTATGGAACACTTTCTAGCTTTTTATTGGTATCATAATACCCAATTTTTTTTCATAATGCTATAGATTTATCAATAAAACATAATTACTATCCTTGGATAGTTACGTCATCCTCGACTTGAGGAAGGATCCCTTCTTCATATTTCACGTTAAGCATGTAACAGTTTAATTACTTAAAAATTTGTTAACATGTTTTGTGTTCATTACATTTTCCAAACATCTTTGAGTTTCCTTTCCATTCTTGTGTGGAATTACAACAATTTCTGAGGTTACTCTCCCTTTTAACCACTAGTTAAAATTTTTCCCCTCAGTGACATCAAACAACGTCCTGTTTTCTAGATGTCCAATTTTTTTTCCTAGGTCTCTTTCTTGCCACACCATATGCCTAACACCAATGTGCTCATGCGAGAATCATTTGCCTAACACCATTGTGCTCCTGCAACATATATGCCTAACACCAATGTGCTCACACGGAAATCACTTGCTTAACATCATTGTGCTCCCGCATCATGTATTTTTAAATTTTAATTACAACCTTTGAGTATTTGGGACACACATTCTTTGGTGCTTAACATGACTTTACTGTCATTGGCTTCACGGTTAATATAATTAACATTTATCGATAAAACATAATTTCCATTCATTTAATCAATCGTTCCTAAGTCATAGTGATGGTACCATTACCATCATTCATGGTTCATGTACAATCTCATAATTCATTCAGAATAAACCATCACTTATTTATGAATGGATTTAAAATCCATGTCTTGTGAGATGGTTAAATCATAGTAAGGCCCTGCAAGGTCAGTAATCCATAGTTAATCCTTGGTTCATAAAAACCTTGAAATACGAAACTTATAGTAAGGTGAAAACAACACTCGTTCTTGAGTGGTTTAGCACCCTTGCTTAAGCTAGTGAATTTTTGGAAATGAATAGTTCATTTCAAATGTTTAATAGCAATTTCCCAACACTCAGACTTTAGATCTACAATTCGATCATTAGGGCAGAGATTTTAAATATCCAAACTATAATGAAAAGATTTTACTCTATCCTTTGGCAGAAAATGACTCAGCAAAAAATAATAATTCAGAGACGATATTTCCCCTTTAGGTCCGTTCAACTAGATCACATGTTAAGAACATGCATCATATAAATGCCATCAAAGCTTGTTAGATATACCCCAACCCCAAATCAATGCATTAACATAATTTGGACACCTTGATACGTTGCGAGACTTAAAACAAGTCCAATGCTTACCAACAGTTTCAACGTCAATGTTTATTAGATCTATTCAAACCAACACAATGCGTTATAGAGATTGGGCATCAACCGTTATTACGCCCAAAGGAATTTTTCAAGCATCAAATCTAGATATGTCTTAGATGGAAGGAAAGTTGAACAATTATGTGTATCAATACATATGCAAATATTGTAAAGCATTATTTACAACTGACCAATTAATATGAAAAAAAATAGACAACAACTCAAGACACGCTTTTATGACATGAAGTTGATCAGTTGATGTCTGAGAAATTTCCAGTGAAGTGCCTTAATATAGAGCATTGCTAGGAAACAAAAGGCTGCATTGTAACAAGAGACCTATAACATGAATACATAATCAACAATTTTCCAATTACCAATTAATAAGCAAAAGTAGTCAACAACTCATGACACGCTTTCATGACAAGAATTTTCTAATGATGCTTGAGAAATTTCCTTTTAAAGTGCCTTTGACACAAATAATACATATATAGGTTCCCAACATACTGTAAAAAGAAATTGTGAAAAGGGACATAAGTCGACACTAGTAGTGTCTATTGTAGCACATGCTATTTACCTTGCATCGTATAACATAAATTATCCAACTATACATAAGTGAGCAACCAACTATAGTCTCTCAATTTGATTAGAGATGGAAAACATTCCTAACTATAAAAGTTTCTTTATAGGAGGAGATACAAAAATCAAACTGGGATTATATTATCTTCCTTAGTCAACATAGTTTAGAAAAGACTGAAACTACTTTAAGGATAATTTTGCACTAACAACCTTGTTTTTTTTTAAAGCTTTCAAATGGAAAAACAAGGCACCAGGGTTACCTTCATAATTGATGTTAGAGTTAGAACTTATAACAAATTACTTACAGTAAATATAGAAAGCACCATAGAATATGAAATGAATTCAATGCCCTACATAACATCTCTACAACATAAATCCAACCAAGACATGACATTTGATCATTTAAAGGCTACCTCGGTAAACATGAGGCACAATGCATATAGACGAGTTGAAAGTTTTGAGCAGTGGAAATTTTTTTTCTTATAAAGGACATGGATCCATAAATTTTGGTGATTCAAACTACATGGATGTTTTCTTGGGTAATTGTTTATATCTTTTGATCATTCTCGAACCTTTGTGCTCACAGTCCCTTAGCCAATTCCTATTCATTACATAATAACACACAAATAAAGACATCAAGGCTATAGTACATGAATTTGAATCATACTATTAAAACAATCAAACAACGTTTTCATCAACTTAATGCCAAGCTTCATCTCCTACGAAAATCATTCTTCCTTCATTATCCCCCTAGTTTGGTTTGCAGTATCGTAGAAATCCATGGTTATACACAGCTAGTCCATGATGCTCAGGCGTGCTAAACTTCCATGTGATCGAAATAAAAAAAAGGAAAAAAATGCTCTTTGATTTCAATCTGTGATAAGAAATAAGAATGCGGTCATGAGCCATTTGGCTTTGACGAAAGAATTACCTTTCTTCCATGATGTTTTCTTTGATCCTCTTCGTTACCACCTTCGATATTTGGAGGCTCACTCAAACAACTTATCCTCCTCGCTCATTAGCGTCATGCATCCACAAATAAAAACAATCGATAGGTTAGAGGTATCCATCTTCATGCATCCTAACTACATGTAGAACCCAAATAGGCCCAAGTGTTGTCACTCTGGCTTTGATACCATATGTAATGTACCTCTCATACCTCAAAGCCATCATGGGTGAAAAGGGGGTTGAATTTTTGTTTCGCAGTTACTACAACAATTGTCATTCATGTTAGTGGCAGATCTTACATGGAATTTCAATGGAAACATGTACCATCAAATTCAAAAATGTCCAAACTACACGCATTGTAAAATCAATCATTCAACCATGTACATCCATCATCCTCTACAAAACCATCCAAGCAATTGCATCCAGTTCACTAAGATAACGTAAACTAAACAAGCTCATTATGCTTTCTAGTATTCACATGATTAAGTAGTTCTTTCAATGGTAGAATACTTGTGTAGTAATTAACCTGTCATTTGATACATACTCCAATGTTCTTTAAACACATTTTCATCTATATTAAGCTTTGACTGACAATATGGATCTCTCTTAGAGGATTAAATTGTTTATTGAAAAATCCTTAGCCACCATGTGTCCACCATCAGATACTTGGTTATCAGGCTATCATCTTCAACAGGATTGACTAGACGCATTTATTTATTGTTTATTTTCAAAGTAACGAATTGTAACAATCCTCAACTGTCAATCAAAATTTTTCCCACCAAAAGACAAATTCTATCTTCGATACAACCACACACTACTCCTACTCTCAAAGAATTCCTCTAGATTCAGATTTTACTTATTGAGATATACTTGTGACTCTATTAAATATTCATGGCATACACAATTATATAAAACCAAAATCCATGCATTATATTTTCTAACGGTCCCTTAGATTATAGTTGTCCGAAGAAGGCTTGTGCAAGAAATCATGTGACATATCCACATAGGTAAGAGCCAAATTATTGTTTGCAAGAGTACTTTATGCTTCTGAACAACCATTCCTAGGAATTGAGAATGATAATAAAAATGATACCCATTTTACATCATCACTAGAACCTCATAGATTTGACTGTATCAAGGCTTATGGTTGCAATCCCTTTTAAGGTTAATATTCTTTATAATGCTTGATACATGAGGCATAGACCTTAACACGTAATTCAACCATTTAACATGTCATAATTATTGAAAAGAACCATTGAACACATAATTATACCATCTATCCATAACATTCATGTGACACACATAAATCAAAAGTGAAACAAAGACACAATATATACGTGGTTCACCCCAGCCAGGGGTTACATCCACCAAAGGTGCTAATCTTTTTATTTAACCAACTCTTGGAAGTTCATAGATATACAACACTTCATCTGCAACTTCTTCTTCTTTTACAAGGAAGAAAAGAAAAGCCCCGTGCTTTTTCTCTCTATATAGTTGAATGTCGAGAAGATACAATCAGAAACATAAGGTTACAAGATTGAGGTAATTAAATTATGTCAAACTTTTATGCCTCCTGAAAAATACCACAAGATTAGTCTATTGAAATCGTCCTGTATTTTATGACAACATCGGTACTACAACCCAAAACCACCCCCTTCAAATACGCCACTTCGACCAGAACTTCATAGCTGCTTTGGGTATCAGAACTTTTTAGCTTAGCCTCGGGCATTTTGAAATCAAGTATGCTAGAAGAAATACAAGCCTATATGCATATGCAATAAATAAAAAAGAACTTGATGACAAGTAATCCAGCAGAGGTACTACATAACAATAAGATAGGATGATAAACTCATACTAACAGCCTATGCACCTTGCAGTTTTTAGGTCTATTTTCAAGTCATTAAGACATATCACAATCTACATATGTATGTTCAAAATATGAAGGCAAAACGTAGTCTTAAATTGCAGCCTGTATCTATGTTCAAATATCATAAAGGCAAAAGCAGTTTATTAAGAAAAAACACAGCCTAGATTTCATGTTCAATTATCATGAAAGCAAACGCGGCCTATTAAGACAAAATCATAGCTTGGGTTTTATGTTCAATTGATCACTAGAACTGACTCAATTTGAGTATATACTATATACAACAACTAACTTAGTAGTATGGTAATTACTCCATCAACTAGTCATGGAGTTTACCATGTATCTTCCATAATTAATACACTTATCATGGGATTACTGATATGTTGCTAATAAAAACATGCATAGAGCCTAATCAAAGGAACTGATTTATCGCTGTTACTGCTTGGTTAGTTAGTATACAAAAATGTGTGTAAATATTGATATTACTCCAGCTTACAGCTTCTATGATACCGAACTAAGGTGGTAATAAGGATCCATGGTAATACCTCTAGTTTATTACACATAATATGACAGATCTACTTATTACCAGTAGTATTCTATGTGATATAGCTTATATAAGGATAGATGTGATCCCATATAATTATTACAACCTGTAAGCTAACTTGGGGCTACACATACTAAATCACTATGATCTCCATATGACCCACTTTCACTCTTCTTCGAGCTTATAACCCATATGAATAGGAATGATAAAGATTGGGATAAGAGCCCTCTACCCAAACCTCACTTTGTACTCATGGGAATACCCACCTCTTTTTCATAACTAAATCTATAATAATGAAGCGGGATTTATCGCCTTTTCTTTTGGATAGGTTTTGATACTGTATAAGTGGTGTGCTATATAGATGCTGGACTAACTTCAAGCATAGGACAGGGCGTATGAAAAACAAAAAATCTGTACTGCGATATGTTGGGTTATACTGAATAGATATAAATTCATAGCATACAGACAGGGCGTAACAAAACAAAGCATACACTGTAGTTTTTATTTAAAACAAAAAATAAGACAGGATTTCCTTTGTATCCATTGCAGACAAAGGGTCATTGCTTGGCCTACATCCCGTGGATTTTCATTCGAAATAAAACAAAAGGAACTAATACATAAACATACCCTTAGTAAATAGAGGGTCATCACACAATATATGTATTCAAACCACAAGCACCATACTTGTCGCAGTCAAAGATTAAGATCCAACATGCATTGATGGAAGCGCCACCTATCATGAGTGCCTCCCTTTGTATCCTGCCTCTGTCAGAGCTCCCAGAGCTGAAATTTTTTACCCTTCCCCCCCTTCAGCATGCAGAAAACATTATGCTCCATGCACAGAGATTCGTTCCTTATAAAAGGTAGAGATCCTCCCTTTCAAAGCACCTCCAAGAGAAAGGCTACCCCTCTATCTTTCAATCCTCATCGTAGTTGATGCTCAACATGAAATGATGATCTTTCCTCGGTGAATCTCCTCTCCCTTATAGCGTGGGGAAGGACCACCTTTTTAGCTAGGATTTCCCCTATTAAAGATGGGATTTTTCACCAAATAGCTGCTGTTTCTATTTACCAAAAGAAATGCCAAACCTTGGCAGAATAATCTGGAGTAAGACCGACATAAAATATTCAAAATAAGATCTCTAAAAACAGTTTGTTTCCTACATGCTCTCTTCTCATAAATGAGAGAGGTCAGAATAGTTAATTTTACAACGAAAGAATATAAATCCTCTCGATTATGAAAATCGTGAGCCTTCCTTGACCCACACTATCCTTTCATCCTTTTCGTCTTTATCTTTTAGCTTTGATATATATTCATAAACGTTGATACAGTCAGATCTATGATGTTCTGGTGATGATGTAAAATGGGTTTCATTTTTATTATCATTCTCAATTCTTAGGAATGGTTGTTCAGAAGCATAAAGTATTATTGCAAACAATAATTTGGCTCTTACCTATGTGGGTATGTCACATAATTTCTTGCACAAGCCTTCTTCGGACAACTATAATCTAAGGGACTGTTAGAAAATATAATGCATGGATTTTGGTTTTATATAATTCTGTATGCCATGAATATTTAATAGGGTCACAGGTATATCTCAGTAAGTAAAATATGAATCTAGAGGAATGCTTTGAGAGTAGGAGTAGTGTGTGGTTTTACCGAAGATAGAATTTGTCTTTTAGTAGGGAAACTTTTGATTGACAGTTGAGGTTTGTTACAATTCGTTACTTTGAAAATAAACAATGAATAAATCTGTCGAGTTGATCTTGTTGAAGATGATAGCCCAATAACTAGGTATCTGATGGTGGATACATGGTGGCTAAGGATTTGCCAATAAACAATTTAATCCTCTAAGAGAGATCCATATTGTGAGTCGAAGCTTAATATAGATGAAAATGTGGTTAAATAACATTGGAGTATGTATCAAATGAAAGATTAATTACTACACCAATATTCTGCCATTGATGGATCTACTTAATCATGTGAATACTAGAAAGCATAATGAGCTTGTTTAGTTTATGTTATCTTAGTGAACTAGATGCAATTGCGTGGTTGGTTTTGTAGAGGATTATGGATACATGGTCGAATGATTGATTTTACAATGCGTGTACTTTGGACATTTTTGAATTTGATGGTACATGTTTCCATTGAAATGCCATGTAAGATCTGCCACTAACATGACTGACAATTGTTGTCGTAACAGTGAAACATAAATTTCACCCCCTTTTCACTCATGATGGCTTTGAGGTATGAGAGGTACATTACATAAGAGTAAGACCAGATGATAAACTCATAGTAACAACCTATGCACCTTGTATTTTTTAGGTCTATTTTCAAGTCATTCAGACATATCACAGTCTACATATCTATGTTCAAAAGATGAAGGAAAAACATAGTCTTAAATCACAGCCTGTATCTATGTTCAAATATCATAAAGGAGAAAGCAGTTTATTAAGACAAAACACAGCCTAGATTTCATGTTCAATTATCATGAAAGCAAACGCAGTCTATTAAGACAAAATCCTAGCCTGGTTTTTATGTTCAATCGATCACTAGAACTGACTCAATTTCAGTATATACTATATACAACAACTAACTTAGTAGTATGGTAATTACTCCATCAACTAGTCATGGAGTTTACCATGTATCTTCCATAATTAATAACTTATCATGGGATTAGTGATATGTTGCTAATAAAAACATGCATAGAGCCTAATCAAAGGAATTTGTTTATCGCTATTACTGCTTGGTTAGTTAGTATACAAAAATGTGTGTAAATATTGATATTACTCCAGCTTACAGCTTCTATGATACCGAACTAAGCTGATAATAAGGATCCATGGTAATACCTCTAGCTTATTACACATAATATGATAGATCTGCTTATTACTAGTAGTATTCTATGTGATATAGCTTATATAAGGATAGATGTGATCCCATATCTTTATTACAACCTCTAAGCTAACTTGGAGCTACATGTACTCAATCAATATGATCTCCATATGAATAAACCCACTTTCACTGTTCTTAAAGCTTATAACCCGTATGAATAGGAATGATAAAGACTGGGATAAGAGCCATCTATCCAAACCTCACTTTGTACTCATGGGAATACCCGCCTCTTTTTCATAACTAAATCAATAATAATGAAGCAGAATTTATCACCTTTTCTTTTGGACAGGTTTTAATACTGGATAACTGGTGTGCGGTATAGACGCTGGCCTAACTTCAAGCATACGACAGGGTGTATGAAAAACAAAAAATCTGTACTACGATATGCTGGGTTATACTGAATATATATAACTTCATGGCATACAGACAGGGTGTAAGAAAACAAAGCATACACTGCAGTCTTTCTTTAAAACAAAAAATAGAACAGGATCACCTTTGTATCCATCGCAGACAGAGGGTCATTGCTCGGCCTACATCCCGTGCATTTTCATTCGAAATAAAAACAAAAGGAACTAAGACATAAATGTACCCTTAGTAAACAAAGGGTCATCACACAATATATGTATTCAGACCTTTAGCACCATACTTGTCACAGTCAAAGATTAAGATCCAACATGTAGTGATGGTAGCGCCACCTATCATGAGCGCCTCCCTTTCTATCCCGCCTCGGTCAAAGCTCGCAGAGCTGAAATTGTTTACCCTTCGCCCCCCCTCAGCATGTAGAAAACATTCTTCTCGATGCACAGAGATTCCTCCCTTATAAAAAGAAAAGATCCTCCCTTTCAAAGCACCTCCAAGAGAAAGGCTACCCCTCTTATCTTTTAATCCTCATTGTAGTTGATGCTCAGCGCGAGATGATGATCTTTCGTCGCCGAATCTCTTATCTCTTATAGTGTGGGGAAGGACCTCCTTTTTAGCTAGGATTTCCCCTATTAAAGCTGGTATTTTTCACCAAATCGCTGCTATTTCTATTTACCAAAATAAATGCCAAACCTTGGGAGAATAATCCGGAGTAAGACCGGCATAAAATATTTAAAATAAGATCTCTAAAAATAGTACGTTTCCTACATGTTCTCTTCTCATAAATGAGAGAGGTCAGATTAGTTAAATTTTACAACGGAAGAAAATAAATCCTCTTCATTATGAAAATCACGACCCTTCCTTGACCCACACTATCCTTTCACCCTTTTTGTCTTTATCTTTTAGCTTTGATATATATTCATATATCCGCACTAAGCCTTTAAAAAAAAAAATGGTTACGTCTATAAGTTAATTAGGCATATTATATGTTAATACATTTCTCCATATATCAGTCCACCTTCTAGTGGTAAGGAGAAATCCTTTGTTGAATAATATTGGTTTTATTAAGTAATAAAACCATTATGTATGTAAGTAGGCTCCTAGCGTCCCTTCTACTTATAGGGATAATGTTCAATTGTCTTGAAGGTCTATTTCAAAAAGGAAACTATTAAGCTTCCACATGAGGTAGGTAGAGGCCTCGTTTACCTATATGTGTGAGTAGACGTTTTAGTACTTGTATATATAACCTCGAGTACTAAATGTGTCTTTACGACTCATAGCTACTCATTTTGACATCCAACCAATTTTATCCATAGAACATTATTCTCTTTGTCTCTCCCTTAGTGGATTCAGGTGTCCATTGTTAAGTTGCATGAATGAATTAAGTCTCCTAACTCTTCCACTCACGAAAGCTATCACTTACTTATGAGGTTTTTGTGGTGGGGCCTTGGCCTTGAGCTCCTGACTAGCAAAACAGGTACAACCAGATTAACCATTACAAAAATATTTAGGGAATATAAGAGGGATATTACAGAAGTATAGAAGTCTTCTTAGACAAACTCATGGTCGACGAAAGTACTATAGTAGTTCTTATTATAATAGTAATGTGGGATTGGGATTGCTACATTCATAGTTGAATTGGTCGTTAATGACTGGATATATGTTAAAAGATTCTTAAAATTCCATGTGGAAAAAATTGTGAAGGTTTCACTGTAAGACACAGTAATTATCATTGTTAAGGAGCAGCATTGAAAGGGTTACCTAATTACCGATCGAATGCAGGACTGCTAAAAGAATTGAATATTGATTACAAGTCTTCTAGAACTAATTTAGGGTTCGTTATTTGTGATAAATAAATGCAAGGGGCTTAGGAGAGTATACTCAAAACTCTTAGAGGTATCACTATGTGAGGGAAAATGGTTATATATTTAGGTATGTCAATATACATATATAACTTAGCTAAATTCCTTGAAGATAGCAAGGTATCTATTAAAGGAAAACTTGATAGATTGATCATTTAGGAGTAACTGTATTACCCTTGAAACTCTCTAAAGGATTTGCCGCAAACTATCACATACAGTAAAATGGTTTAAGCACAAAGGTAAGTAATGCTAAAGTAGTAGCTATGCTAAAGGCATATATTGTACTGTGAAGATTATACAAAATAAAAATGGTATTAAATAAATGTTAGAGCTGAAAAATATATCAATACTAAAATAGGAAGCACCTCTTTAGATTTGGAATTTCATGTAAACCAGGAATAAACAAGTTTCACTAAAAATGTATGGATACATTGGTACATGTTAGTCAAACTGCTATGATTGCATATAAATGTTGGCAATGTATAATTTGGTTGAGGTGCATGACTAAGAAAAGCCAAAACAAATTTATTGATTGAGCATTTAGATCAAAAGTAGGAGGAAGTAATGATTCTCAAGATTTGGATCCATTGGTGTTGAACAAAACCCTTTCACCTATATGTATGCACATAACTATCATACTACTTGGATCCTAAATGCATATGTCTTAAGGAAGAATTATGTTTGGTTATTTTAGTCTAGCTATCGTGAGCTAATAAAACCTAAGAAATGGTTAGTTCTTACACATAATAAAGGAATGATAAGAAAACTAAATGCTATTCGGTTTCTAAACCTGTGCGTAACAACAAATTCCTAGAAAGTGAATGTTAACTTCTTGATCAGAAGTTGCTGGTTAATGTTGAATATCATTAGCATACTAAATGGATGCTAAGTAAGGGTAGGACTTGAATTTCAGAGTTTTTGGGAAGAAAATTCAAGTTAGTTACAATAATACCACTGCTATAATGTATCCTTTAATTATAATTATTAGTATGCAGGAATTTGGGTTATGCAATTATTTATACATCTTCATTGGAATTATTGATATCTTATACATTTTCACAAGGACGACAACATTCCTTAGAGTATTTCTTCAAGAAAAGGGAACCAGATGGCTTATGAACTTGGAATACAATTCAGCTAAGGTAAATAGCATGATGTGTTGTACCTAATGTTGTTGTTGTATAGAAAGAGTGCACCTATATAAAGACTCACATTTTGATGAACTAGAAAAGTTGTAAGATATGACATAAGTAGCTGAGATATGGAATTACGGTTTACCTTGAATTACTAATGTTATTGGAATTTCTATGTCCCTAGCATTGCCACACATGAATGTGGTGTAAAGTTGGAATATTCCTTCACTAGCAATTATCCAAATATAGACAAGTAAGGATGTCTAAAAGAAACTAATATTGAAAGAAATGAATATTATATAATGAATGTTATATGTTAACATTGCAGGATATGCTAGGAACAGTATCAGTCAAAGTTGACTGTTAGAAAATATTCACTGCCGTAAATAATGAGGATAAGTATGGGTGATGTTTTATTTATTATAATTGTCAAATCTCAAGGTTTTATAACCAAGGATTAACTATGGATGATGTTGTTTACATACTCACATTGCAGGATTCACCAAGATTATGACCATTGCTACAATTGACGTACACTAAGGTATATAAATCTGCCTATATATATAAGTATCGCTCAATTGCTCAGAAATAAGTAAGGAGTAGTTTTTCTAGATGAGTTATAGGGTTATATAACTCATGAATGATGATTAAAGCACCAAGGAGTGTGTGTTATGAATAGGAAAAGTTGAATATTATACTAAATACAAACAAGGAAAAATTGAATACTGCGGGATCACAATGGTGTTAGGCAAGGGATTACCACGTGAGCACATTGGTGTTAGGCATATATGTTGTTGGATCACAATGGTGTTAGGCAAGCAATTTTCATATGAGCACATTGATGTTAGGCATATGGTGTGGCAAGAATAAGACCTAGGCAAAATTGGACATTTGGAAGATAGGACGTTGTTTGATGCCACTGAGGAGAAAACTTTTAACTAGTGGTTAAAAGGGAGAGTAAACTCAGAAATTATTGTAATTCCACATGAGAATGGAAAGGAACTCAAGGGAATTGGAAAATATAATGAACGTAAAATGTGTTAAAACAAATTTCCAAGTAATTAGACTGTCACATGCTTAATGTTTAATGTAAAGAAATGATTTCCTCAGGTTGAGGAAGACATAACTATCCAAAGGTTAGAGATAAAACCAACCCCCAAAGGGTAGTAATTATGTTGTATTGATGAATAAGTTGCATTATGAAAATGACTGGGTATTATGACACCAATGAAAACTAGAAAATTGTAGATTATTACAATGCAAAAGAATATATGGGTTATGCTTAAGTTGAATTATAATTTAACTAATCAAATAAAAAAAGTATGAACATTTTACATAATTCCACATTGTATGCATTGTGCATGCTCTTTTTAAAAGGGACAACTTAGTACCATCATTTTTAAAAATCACAACTTCTAAAAAAATTAGTTTATTTCTGAGAAAAAACAAGACCTTTTAAGAAGTATCATTTGTTTACTAAATCGAATAAACAAAGTAAGAATATTCTACATGATCAGACATTTTTATAGCTTTCAAATGCAACTGGTAAAAGGAATATACTAGTACCCCTTGTTTTCAAAAATCTCAACTTAAAAAAAATAAATTATTTTTTAAAAACATGGCTTTTAAAAAATAACACTTTTTTAACAATTTGAAGGAACAAAATATGCACATTATGCATGATCACACCTTTTTATACATTGTGCACACAATTGGTGTCAAGAATATCTTAGTACCCATGTTTTTATAAACTCATGTTTTAAAAAAAATACTTTATTTCTTAAAAAACACAAATTAAAAAAAAATTGACATTTCTTTAATAAATAAAATAAACAAAGTATGCATATTCTACATAACCACGCCTTTCTATACATTGTGCACACAATTGGTAACAGGAAGATTTTAGTATCCCATGTTTTTAAAAGTCACGACTTGTAAAAAATAACATTATTTCCTAAAAACAAGACTTCTTACAAAACACCATTTGTTTAATAAATAAAACAAACCAAGTTTGTGCATTCTACATTATCACACCCTTTAATAGGTTGTGTGTTTCAATTGGTAAGTGAAATAACTTACTACCACTCATTTTTAAAAAGCACGGTTATAAATAAATTACTTTATTTTTAAAAAGCATGAGTTTTTTTAAAATGTAAGTTCTTTAGTGAATCGGATAAACAAAGTACCAAGGAAGAGATTAGTACCCATGATTTTCAAAAATCACAACTTCTAAAAAAATAATTTATTTCTTAAAAACCAAGACATTTAAAAAAACTCTTTTCTTTAATAAATGGAATAAACAAAGTATGCACTTTCTACATAATCATAGTTTTTTATAGTTTGCGGGTTGAAATTCATAAGATGAATAGATTGGTACCCCTCATTTTTAAAAGTTATGACTTCTAAAAAAATATTTTATTTCTTAAAAGACATGACTTTCAAAAACACCATTTATTTAATAAATCGAATCCACATAGTATGGAATTCTACATGATCACACATTTTTATACATTGTTTTTGCATTTGGTAAGAGGAATATCTTTGTAACCCTTGTTTATAAAAATATTTCTAAAAAATAAACTTTATTTCTTAAAAATAATACTTTGAAAAAATTTGTTTAATAAACCGAATAAACAAATTTTGCACATTCTACATTATCACACACTTTATAGATTCTACATGTGATTGGTAAGAGAAACAACTTAATACCCCTCATTTTTAAAAATCATGACTTCAAAAAACATTATTTTATTTCTTTAATAACATGAATTTTTGAAAAACGTCATTTGTTTAATAATATGGACCAACAAATTATGCAAATTCTACATTGCACTCACAATTGGTATGAGTAACATATTAGTACCTCTATTTTTTAAATCATATTTTTTGAGGAAAATTCCTTTATTTTTGAAAAAATTAATTTTTATCAAACTCTATTTGCTTATTAAAAGAAATTAACAAAGTATGTGCATTTCTACATAAATGAACCTCTAAATACATTGTGAACACAATTGTAAACATGAAGAGCTTAGTACCACTTGTTTAAAAAATTATGACTTCTAAAAACATTACTTTATTTCTCAAAAAAACATGATTTAAAAAAAATAGCATTTCTTTAATAAATCAAATAAATAAAGTATGCATAAACTACATAATAGAAACTTTCAATACACTGCATACATAGATGGTAAGATGAAGAGCTTAGTACCCCTTCATTTCATAAATAATGACTTTAAAAAACATTAGTTTATCTCTTTAAAAACGAGACTTTAAAAAACACCATTTGTTTTATAAAACAAATAAATAAAGTATTAACAAACTACATTATCACACCTTTTTATAGGTTCTTCTCTCAATTGTTAGGAGGAATAGAGTACTATCAGTCATTTTTTTAAAATCTTGATTTCTAAGACAATTACTTTATTTATTGAAAAACGCATCATTTTTAAAAATCCCATTTGTTTAATAAATTGAATAAACAAACTATGTAATTTTATACATAATCACACCTTTTTATACATTATGCACAAAATGTGTAAGCACAATAGTTAAGTACCCCTCATTTTTAAAAATCATGACTTCAAAAACAAATACTTTATTTCATAAAAAAAAACAAGTTTTAAAATAAAACCATTTAATTAAGAAGTTCAATAAAGAAAGTATGAAAATTACACTTGATAAGAAAAAATTATAGTTTGCACACATAGTTGGTAATAGGAGTAGCATAGTACCCCTCAGTTAAAAAAATCATAACATCTAAAAAAATTACTTAATTCATAAAAAACAAGAATTTAAAAAAAAACACCATTTATTTCATAACTTGAATCAACAAAGTATTGACATTATACTTGATCGTACCTTTTTATATAGTGTTCATGCAATTAGTAAGAGATATTTATTACTATCCCTCATTTAAAAAAAACAATGACTCATAAAACAATGACTTTATTTCTTAAAAACATGATTTAAAAAAAAAGTTATATATTTAATGAATAGAATAAAGAAATTTTCGACATGTTACACAATATCACCTTTTTATACAATATGCACAAAGTTGGTAAGAGGAAGATCTTAGCACCACTCGTTTTTAAAAATGACTTTTTCTAAAATGCCATTTATTTAATAAATTGAATGAAGAAATTATCTACATTCTATAGAATGAACCTTTTTATACATTGCACAAGCAATTGGTAAGAGTTAGAATTTAGTGTCCCTTATTTTTAAAAATCACGTAGTCTAAGGAATTATTGTATTTTTGAAAAAATAAGACTTTCTAAAAAACACCATTTTTTTATTGATTCAAATAAAAAAAATATCCACCTTATACATGATCACACAATTTTATAGGTTGTGCATGCAATTGTCACTAGGAATAGCTTTGTACCCCCCATTTTTATAAATTGAGTTCTCTAAAAAAATTCTTTGTTTCTTGAAAACAAGACTTTAAAAAAAAAATCATTTGTTTAATAATTCGAATCAACAAAGTATGCACATTCTTCATAATCAAATAGTTTTATACATTGCACATACAATTTGTATGACGAAGAGATTAGTACCCATTATTTCTATCAATAATGACTTAAGTTTTTTTCCTTTCTTTCTTAAAAATCATGAATTAAAAAAATGTATTTGTTTAACCAATAAAATAGAAGATATATGCAAATTTTACATAATTCCACATTTTATCCATTTTGCATGCTATTATTAAATGGAACAACTTATTACCCATTGTTTTTAAATATCACAACTTCTAAACAAACTAGTTTATTTCTTAAAAAAACAAGACTTTTTAAGAAGTGCCATTCATTCACTAAATCAAATAAACAAAGTAAGAATATTCTACATGATCACACATTTTTATTGGTTGCACACGTAATTGGTAAGAGGAATATATAACTACCCCTTGTTTTAAAAAATATCAACTTCTAAAAAATATATATATTTTTCTTGAAACACAACTTTAAAAAAATGACAGTTGTTTAACAATTTGAATAAAAAAAATAAGCGCATTCAACAATATTACCCCTTTTTATACATTGCGCACACAATTGGTGTTAGGAATATCTTAGTACCCCTGTTTTTCTAAAATCATGTTTAAAAAAAATATTTCTTAAAAAACACTATTGAAAATAACCGACATTTCTTTAATGAATAAATAAGCAGAGTATGCACATAATCACACCATTGTATGCATTGTGCCCACAACTGGTAAGAGGAATAGTTTAGTACCCCATGATTTTAAAAGTTATGAGTTGTAAAAAAAGAGATTTCCTAAAAAAAAGACTTTAAGAAACGTCATTTGTTTCATAAATAAAATAAACCAATGTAGTGCATTCTACATTATCACACCCTTCTATAGGTTGTGCAAACAATTGGTAAGAGAAATAACTTACTTCCACACATTTTTTTAAAAGAAGGACTTCTAAATAAATAAATTTATTTGTTAAAAACAAGAGTTTTTTAAAAATGAAAATTCTGTAATGAATCGAATAAACAAAGTATGCACACTATACATAATCATACATTGGATGGAAAATTTGTAAGAGGAAGAGATTAGTACCCCTAATTTTAAAAAATCCCAATTTCTAAAATAATTAGTAGATTTCTTTAAAAACCAAGACATTTAAAAAAACTCATTTCTTTAATAAATGGAATAAACAAAGTATGCAATTTGTACATAAACATAGATTTTTATAGTTTTCGCTTGAAATTCATAAGATGAATAGACTCGTACCCCTCATTTTTAAAGTTTATTGCTTCTAAAAAAATATTTTATTTCTTAAAACACACGTCTTTTAAAAACATGTTTTATTTAAAAAATAGAATCCACATAGTATGGACATTCTACATGATCACACGTTTTTATATATTGTTCATGCAATTGGTAAGATGAATAAATTTGTAACCCTTTTTTTTTTAAATCGTGTCCTCTAAAAAGAAAATAATATTTCTTAAAAAATAAGACATTTAAAAATCATCTTTTAATTAATAAATAGAATCAACAAAGTGCATAGATTCTATATAATGGAACCTTTTGATATAGTGTGCATACCATTGGTAAGAGGAAGAGCTTAGTGCCCCTTGTTTTAAAACATACAACATCTAAAAAAGGTCACTTTATTTCTTAAAAACAATAATTTGAAAAAAAATGTCATCTGTTTAATAAATCAAATAAACATATTTTGCACATTATTCTTGATCGCACACTTTTATAGATTCCACATGTGATTGGAAAGAGAAATAACTTAATACCCCTTGTTTTTATAAATTGTGTTCTCTAAAACAAAATTGCTTCTTCAATACAAGAATTAAAAAAAAAACAACATGAGTTTAATAATTGAAATCAACGAAGTATACACGTTCTTCATAATAGAATAGTTTTATACATTGCACACACAATTTGTATGAGGAAGAGCTTAGTCCACCTTGTTTCTAAAAATCATTACTTTAGATTTTTTTCCTTTCTTTCTAAAAAAAACATGACTTAAAAAAATGCATTTGTTTACCCAATCAAATAGTAAAAGTATCCACATTTTATGCTTTATGAATTCTATTGTTTTTTGTTGTTGTTGGCAAAGTGGTGTCCAACCCCCCTGACTAGCAGGGTTGCCATTGGCTAAGTAGCCACGAACCAAGGGCATCTAAGCCGTCAAAATCACCCAGGGATCGCACCCGGCCTCGACCGCACCAACCCTTAACATGGTTGGATTTTTTATATCCGACGGGATTAGAACCGATGATCTTCCAGCTTAGGGGGCGGCGTCTTAACCATACCCCACCACCAACTATTCTACATCTCGTGGATTTTGTGAATTCTATTGTTAAAAGGAAGAACTGAGTACCTATTATTTTTAAAAATCGCAATTTCTAAACAAATTAGTTTATTTCTTAAAAAAATAAGACTTTTTAAGAAATTCCATTTGTTTACTAAATAAAATAAACAAAGAAAGAATATTCTACCTAATCGAACCTTTAAATACATTTTTCACATAGTTGTAAGCATGAAGAGCTTATTACCACTTCTTTTAAAAATCATGACTTCTAAAAACATTAATTTATTTCTTAAAAAACATGTTTAAAAAATAATATTTCTTTAATAAATCAAATAAACAAGGTATGCACATTCTATAGAATAGAAAATTGCAATACACTGCGCACATAGATGGTAAGAGGAAGAGTTTGGTACCCCTTATTTTTAAAAATCACAACTTCGAAAAACATTACTTTACCTCTTTAAAAACGAGAATTTAAAAAACACATTTTTTTAATAAATCAAGTAAGAAAATTACGCACATTCTACATTATCACACATTTTTATAGGTTGTTCACTCAATTGTTATGAGGAACAACTTATTATCACTCATGTTTTAAAAATCGCGATTACTAAGACAATTACTTTAATTCTTAAAAAAAATATTTAAAAACCCCATTTGTTTAATAAATCGAATTAAAAAACTATGCAATTTTATACATGATCACACATTTTTGTACATTACACACAAAATTGGTAAGCAGAATAGCTTAGTACCCCTCATTTTTAAAAATCATGACTTCTAGACAAGCATTTTTATTCTTAAAAAACACAAGTTTTTAAATAACATCATTTGATTAATAAGTTCAATAAACAAAGTATGAAAATTATACTTGATCACAAATTTTTATAGGTGGCACACACAATTGGTAAGATGAATACTGTAGTACCCCTCATTTTAAAAAATAACAACATCTAAACAATTACTTAATTCATAAAAAATAAGAATTGTTAAAAATCACCATTTATTTAATAAATTGAATCAAGAAAGTATTCACATTCTACATGTTCGCACATTTTATACATTTTTCATGCTATTAGTAAGAGGCATATGTTAGTATCCCTCATTTTTTAAAATCATGACTCATAAAATAATTAATTTATTACTTAAAAAACATGATTTAAAAAAAAAGTTATATATTTAATAAATGGAATAAACAAATTTTGCACATGCTACATAATCTCACCCTTTTATACATTATGCGCATAGTTGGTAAAAGGAACTTATTAGTACCCCTCATTTTTTAAAATGGCATTTTCTAAAATGTCATTTATTTAATAAATGGAATCATGAAAGTATCTGCATTCTACATAATGGAACCTTTTTATACATTGTGAACGCATTATGTAATAGTTAGAGTTTAGTGTCCCTTCTTTTTAAAAATCATGTATTCTAAGAAATTACTTTATTTCTTAAAAAACAAAACTTTCTAAACAAATTCAATCTTTTTATTACTTCAAAACAACAGAGTATGCACCTTATATATGATCAAACACTTTTATAGATTTTGCATGCAATTATCAAGAGGAATAGCTTTGTACCCGTCATTTTTATAAATCATGTTCTCTAAAAAAAATCTTTGCTTCTTAAAAACAAGACTTTAAAAAAAACACAATTTCTTTAATAATTAGATCAATAAAGTATGGGCATTCTTCATAATCAAATAGTTTTATACATTATGCACATAGTTTGTATGAGGAAGAGTGTAGCACCCCTTGTTTCTAAAAATCATGACTTAATATTTTTTTCCTTTTTGTCTTAAAAAACATGACTTACAAAAATACATTTGTTTAACCAATCAAATAGAAAAAGTATGCACATTTTACATATTTCCACATTTTATGCATTGTGCATGTTATTTGTAAAAGGAAAAATTTAGTAGCTATCATTTTTAAAAATCACAACTTCTAAACAAATTAGTTTATTTCTTAAAACACGAGACTTTTTAAGAAATGAAATTTGTTTACTAAATCGAATAAACATAGTAAGAAGATTCTACATGATTGCATATTTTTATAGGTTCCACACGCAATTGGTAAGAGGAATATATTAGTACCCCTTATTTTCAAAAATCTTTTAAAAACATGAATTTTATAAAATGACATTTGTTTAAGAATTTGAATGAACAAAATATACACATTATGCATGATCGCACCTTTTTATACATTGTGCACACAGTTGGTGTCAAGAATATCTTAGTACCCTTGTTTTTGTAAAATCATAATAAAAAGAAATACTTTATTTCTTAAAAAACATGATTTAAATAAAAATAGATATTTCCTTAATAAATCAAATAAATATAATATGCACATTCTACGTAATCACACCTTTCCATACATTGTGCAAACAATTGGTAAAAGAAAGAGTTTAGTTCCTCACACTTTTAAAAGTCATGACTTGTAAAAATATTATATTATTTAAAAAAAAACATTTAAAAAAACCCATTTGTTTAATAATTCAAATAAACCAAATTTTTGCATTCTACATTATCATACCCTTCTATATGTTGTGCACACAATTGGTAAGAGAAATAATTTACTACCACTCATTCTTAAAAAGTAGGACTTCTAAATAAATTACTTTATTTGTTAAAAACAAGAGTTTTTTAAAATTGTTAGTTCTTTAATCAATCGAATCAACAAAGTAAGCACAATATACATAATCACACATTTTCTTACATTGGATGGAAAATTTGTAAGAGCAAGAGACTAGTACCCCTATTTTTTAAAACTCACAACTTAAAAAAAAAATCTTAAAAACCAAGACATTTAAAAAAAATCATTTATTTAATAAATCGAATAAACAAATCACATGCTTTCTACATAATCATAGATTTTTATAATTTGCACATGAAACTCATAAGAGTAATAGATTGGTACCCTCATTTTTAAAATTTAAGAAATCTAAAAAAATTGTTTTATCTCTTAATCGACATGACTTTCAAAATAAGCATTTATTTAATAAATTGAATCCACATAGTAGAGAAATTGTACATGATCACACGGATTGATACATTGTTCATGCAATTGGTCAGAGGAATAACTTTTTAACCCTTGTTTTTACAAATCATGTCATAAAAAGAATTTCTTCAAAAAAAAGACATTTAAAAAAAGTCATTTACTTAATAAATAGAATCAACAAGATGTCAAGATTCTATATAATGGCACCTTCTATACAAGTTTTTCACATTCCACATGATTGCACACTTTTATAGATTCCACATGTGATTGGAAAGAGAAACAACTTAATACCCTTGTTTTTAAAAATCATGACTTTAGAAAAAAATGTTTTATTTCTTTAAAGACGTGACTTTTTCAAAAGATTCATTTGTTTAATAATATGGACCAAAAAATTATGCAAATTCTACATGATTGCACATTTTTATGCATTGCTCTCACAATTGGTATGAGTAATATATTAGTACCACTATTTGTTTTTAAAATTACAGTTTCTATGGAAACTTAAGTTATTTTGGAAAAAACATGACTTTTTATCAATCTCCATCTGTTTATTAAATAAACTTAACAAAGTATGCACATTTATACATAAACGGACCTTTAATTACATTATGCACACAATTGTAAACATGAAGAGCTTAGTACCACTTCTTATAAAAATCACAACTTCTAAAAACATTACTTTATTTCTTAAAAAATACGAATTGAAAAAATGACATTTATTTAATAAATCAAATAAACAAAGTGTCCACATTCTACATAATAGCAC
>LPNX010727271.1:147046-182912 GCA_001517045.1 Pseudotsuga menziesii
ATGGAGCAATCAGCTCAAGGAGGAGGACCTACTATGCTTCTCGTCGAGGACTGTGTTTATCTTTTTCAGAGCTGGGACTGGTCCAGAATGGTAGGCACTTTAAATTTTGTTTGCGGTTAATGACTTTTCCAAATACGTCTTCCCTTGCCGCCTGTTGAAGAGAATGTCAGATATGATATTTTTCTCACACCCTCTGGTGTTTATTATCTTCACCAATCCAACAAGTCATGTCTGTATTTGGATTATTACTTATATCATGTGCATGCGTTTTATTAGAAAAATAGACCTACGATTTTACACCCATCCTCCTTATATGCTTGATTTTATTACTGGTCCAGATAATGCAAGCGTGTTGTTTCTCTTGACTGCATTTTTTTTTATATGACCGACCTTTGTGGTGTTTGTTGGAGTGGTCTTCGATAATAGGAGGAACATCCTTGCCTGCATTTTATTTCATAGATATGATTGTGTATATAAATAAGCTTGACTCTCCCTGCGCTGAATCATAAAACCTATATGTATACTTCATAGATAGACGAATTGGGGTCTAAAGGTTTGTAGCTTTCCTACAATTTTATTTAATGCGTTTATTTTAATGGAGCCTCACTATGCCTGCCCGGAGCATTAAAACCACGGTCTCTTAACCTGCAATACTCGATTTTTATTGAAGAAACGTTATGGATCTATTTTGTTCATGTGCATGTGTTTATTTGAAGAGATTTTAACTCCTCTGTGATGAATGGTTGATTTTGTTTTTTTTTTTGAGTTGGGCATATATTTTGGCTTCCATAATGTATTATGGACTGAGCCATAATTTGTACATATAATAATCTTTTAAATGTATTTACCCATCTCTAAGTATTTGCTTTCTGTTCTATTGGAAATGGACGAGGCAGATGTTTTGCGACTCGAACTCGAATCTATGTTCTTCTTTTGTTCGATTTCTAGCCTATGGGATTCGATCCCTCGTCAACACTCATAGCGTAACCCTAATGAGTCATAGAGCTTGAATCTACCCTTATGTGGACTATAGAGGTGATGAGATTCGATCCCAGGTTCAAGCGTGTGATATGGCAACATGAATTGTGTTTTAGTGATGACCTGTGTTTCAGTGATGGTTTTTCTTCCTTCCATGATTCGATACTGGGATCATTCTCTATCAGCGTCACTATGCTTACAATCTGCCTTGAATAAAGAAATAAACTTTAATTGGTTGAACTACTAAGCTTTTGGAAGGGCTACACAGTGGTAATACAATCGCTAGCCTACATAGAATTTCCATGATTTAAGGAATTAATGTAACTTCTGGATTGGATATTATCCATGTTTAAGTGTTTCTTAATGCCCTATGCTTATAGAATCGTGAACAATTCCACTCCCCAACTTTTGTTTTAATAGCTTGTGTTAACTTTAAAGGTTATGTCGAAACTCTATTGATTTAGAGGAGCATGTTATTTCTAACGTTTGACCACGGTTGTGAAATCGTGGATGGTTTCAGCTTATTGACTGTATTTTATACAGTGTGTATATTCTTTATGGTATTCGATTCTCCATTGAGAAATTGTTCTTAATATTGATACATGATCTGCCTATGTGTTTCAATATAGTTATAACATGTTTATTATTTGGAGGTTTGGTTCTTTAAATTCTTATGCTTCTATCTGATGGATGCTTAAACATGAATAGTTTTAAGGAAGTTTTATTTTATAGCGCCCAATTGGGTAGCAGGATAAGCATTGTATGGATAAACGATGTGGTCGAGACATGAAACTTGTTTAAAACACTTGGGAATGTTTCCCCCTTTACCTTAGTGGGTTTGTTGTCCAAGATCGAGGGTGACTCTAGGCGGTATAATGCACGCCAGATAGAGTCAGTTGGTTGGGTGGAAAGTCGAAGTGAAGTTTTCAGTCGGATCATTCTTTAACTTAGAAAAATAAGTTTTAAATTCTAGTTGTTAGTGTTAGTCGTTAAAGTGGCTATCTGAATTTTAAGTTTATATTTTCTCTTTGAATAGTTGAATATTAATGCTAAGTTGTGAAGTGCAGGAAGATGCGGACGATGAAAGTATGGTAGGGCACTATACAGTATATATATGCATTCGATTATTTTTATCCTATTCTGTAACTGTCTAACCCTGTTGTATCTTGACAGCCGCCTCGGGGATTTTTGTCCCTTCGCCTGTTGCTTGCACTTGGATCGCTCGGTAAACACTATAAGTTTGGTGTTATGGTTTTTTTTATTCATGCATAATTTAAAGCTTGTTGGTATATCATTATGTGAGTAATACATCATACCTGTCATGCCTTTGTTAACTATGGCTATTGTGGGTGTATAGGAGTAATGATGTGCTTGCAGGACAAATAGTTGAGTCATCCTGCAAGAAATGGACTCAAGATGATTATAAATGGGCATAACTTTTATGCACTTGTTTATGTTCCTGTATAGTCTGAGTATAAAGTAAGTGGCATGTGGATGTAATAATGATAATATCATCCTATTCTTTCTTGTGGTTTGTATTATGAATTCCCCTTTACGACTAAGTTGGTTTAGGAAGATGGTTTGGCATAAGGATATCATGGGGACAAACAAAGAATATGTATGTTATCTTTTATGGATGTTTTTATAATCAAACAACATAAAATGAGCTTAATCCAATTGGCATAACTAAGTCTTCCTGATATAGAGTGAAACAGTTTCAAAGTCTTTTAAGAGTCACTTCCAGTTCATTTGGAATGTCACAGTTTGAGTGTCCTTGACCTTGTTATCTTAGGTGCCTTTGGTATACTACCTTTTCATATGTTCTCCTGGTGAGGAAGTTGTAGAAAGTGTTATTACATATGAATTGAATCTAAGAATGACTGTTAGGAAAGTTTGCTCCTTCATCCTTATGCTGTTTAGGAAGGTAATACTGTTAAAAGATAATTAAAAAAAAAGTTACTATTATCTTACTAAATTATGGTATGCATAGTAAGCCGTCTTCAGGGCACTATGATGATGACATGTTGTGAATTACATGAAAGATAATTCTCAAATGATTGTTTTACAATGAGCATGAAAATTTTTATCAAGGTTGCTGCTAACAGATTTTACTCCTCTGTAGTAATAGTGTAATCATAAAAACAAAATATCTGCACACATTGGCACCTAGGTATAAGAGGGGCACTACACATGGTATCAGAGCAAAGGGCAAAACACTCGGGCCTATTTGGGCTCAAAAATGATTCGACCTCTTTTTGTTTTTTTTTTGTAAATTGATGATCAAGTTGGCTTGAGATAACAAGAATCAACGGACTCATGTTGATCTAAAACACAAGTACTCTAAAGCGCAGCAACTTCAAGTAATTATGTATTGGTTGACCTTGTAGTTATGTAGGAATAGCCTGTCCACTTCAAGGTGAGGCCCAACAAGGTAAGTACAGAGGTATGTTGACATTTTGTTTATTTGAAGATGTTTTTTTTTCTTATCTATGATTAGGACAAGTGTATCCTTTCCTTTTGAGTTGCACAAAACTTTTTGTAGAGATATGGAAGTCTGCATAAATACGCACAAGACAAATAAGTTTACTTTGAGAAGCAACCTTTAGGGCTTACATTAATAGTTGGATTGGCTGTTAACGAACTAATACTTATTGGTTAGGAACTGATGAATAGAAATTTAATGTTCTGTATCTTCTGTTTGCTAATGAGCAAGGAATAAAAAGGTGACTTATAAGGAAATGTTTTCAATCTTTTTAGAAGTCCCAGCTTGTCATGTAAAGTACGTAAAAATTTGACTTTACACCATTTTTACGGGACAAAGTGGCTATCAATGAATCATTTAAAAGAGTAAATATATTTTCCCAAAATCCTTGCAAGCGTAGCTAAATTCATTATGTGCAAAGTCTAACTGAGAGCATAAGTGATGCTGAAAGGATAACTATATTAAAAATGCATATTGTTAGGATTATGCAGGTATACAAAAATATACCAAATGAATGTTAGTAGTAAGGCACAACTGCATGAATGCTAACACCTTTATGAACAAATTACTGTTAACTAAGAACAATTGTTTCTGGTTGGGGATAATAGTTTTCATAGGAACTATCGTTTCTCAAGTTTTGACTTGGGCCCATAAGGAAACACCAAGAACAGGCCCCTACAGGTGTGCATAGCAATAGCATTTGAGCTTGTGGCCTAAATGAACATAAAAATGAGGTAAAAACTTATCCTTGAATTGCTATCGCTTTGCTTTGGAAATAATGGTGAATGACGATATAAGATGCTATGTTACAATCTGTTATAAGTAGAGCATGGTTTTCTTAAATAATCTCCAATTAGATTTCGTTAACTATGAAATGAGTGCTAAGTGAATGCAGGAACTAAATGAAAAGTTTTGGTTAGATGCAATGTAATATCGGACATGCAAGAGAAGCCTAGGAAATCAGGTTGTGCAAACATGGAGACTTTCATACATACTCGCAAGGTATGAAACAAATCTTTCAAGACATGAAAGTAAATTTACTTATGAGCTTGGGCAACAGTGCAACCTTATGAAATAAAAATAAAAATAAAAATAAAAAGAAATCATGATAAACAAAATAAAAGAAGATTCTAAATATTAACACATTGCACACACAAAAATAGCAAATCAAAAGCAAAAATCTAGGAATGAAAGGGTAGGGTTTGGATATGGAAATGCTTTTTACCCTAATGTTGGACGGATGAGAAAATGCAGAGGCAGATGGTGGCTGTAGAGAGTTTGGTTCATCAGGTGTGAACAGGGTTGGGAGGCCCTTAGTGATGCTACACACTCTGATCGTGCTTGGGTACTTCCTTTCGTGCAACGGAAGAAAGTACCGGTATGGTTAGCACATATTTTTCCATGCGGCAGGTTGAAAAGCGAGAGAGGCTTTTACCTGCAAGAGGCATGCTGCCGTGAGGGTAGCCCACGGACTCAGTCACTCATGAGGATTAACTGAGGGGAACACAATGAGGTGTTGGCCTCATTCCTCAGTAACCATGAGTCTCTCTACAGCGTGGATTGGACTGAGTTAACATGGTCTCAGCCATCGCACTAACTCCCCACCATGGAAAGCGGGATATTTGAAGGGCATGAAGACAATCATGGCACCCTTGATATCACCTGGAGAAACAAAAGAAATTATTAACTATAAGGTTGTAAATAAGCAATAACTAAACAATAAACTTACGACTTGAAAATAAAGTAATGGAAAGGTATGTGCAATACAGGTAAAATGGTATCTATATGTTTCCTTATTGGCAATATAACTGACATGTTATGAAATATGTATGGTGTTATATTCCTGAGTTTTACATTGTTAACAATGTCGATGTAGTAGACATGAATATATATGCTTAAAATGCGACCTACTCCCACTTGTCAAGAGGGACTAAAGAATATAAAAGCAAGCATTAAGAACCTGAAGAAGAAAAGGAGACAAGGCTGGGAAAAACTGGTAACACCGAGGATGGTGTTAATTCAAGGGGGAAAGGATGTAACATCCCTCGCCACCTCGACCTAGAGCTCACAGTGTAAGTAAACATCACTGTAAGTATCCACTATAAACCTCTGTCAAGTTATGGTTATAATTGATAGGGTTAACGACTGAAAGCTTCGAACGACTAAAACGACATTTGGCGACGAACCCACTAGGGGGAAAGGGCTTCCCGGAAAAAGGGAACTGAGAAACTCAATAAATAAATTGCTGTGTGCTTGTAAATGCTAAGAGAATAACGAGTAGTGTTTAATCACTAGCATGGCAGTCTTTGGTATATAAAGTGGAGTCAATTAAGAAAGACAATGCTTTAATTAATAAAACAAGGGAACCATGCAATGGTTGAAGTATGAAGAGCTAACTCTTATATTAATTTCCATAATGCCTTATGTATAGTCGAAAAAGCTCTTTTATACCACATTATATATATGCTGAAATAATTCAAGGCTCATATGACAAATATGCTTTAACAGATATATATTTGTATATATTAAAAGATAGCACAATGGGTACAATTGTAAGAAAAACATATTGATACAGAACCATTATTAAAGGAACAACCTTGAGAAATCATAATCTTTTCCCTTCATATGTTGTGGAGCATCATATTATGATATATGTATATATAGAAGGGGACATTATTTTTAATATGTGAATAATGCGGTAATGTGTAGTTTTTCTTATGAGAGCTTTATATTATAAAAATAGGGAATGTTCCACTCTTTTTTTCCCAAGTGCTCTCCACTTTTAAAAAGGGTTAATATAGCTAAATAGAAAGGGCAGTACAATTAAAGAAAAAGCTAATATGAATTTTAGAAAAGTTAAATATATATTAAAAGAAAAAGCTAAGATAAATAATTTATAAATATTAAATATACTAAAAGTGAAGATAGTTTCTGGAGTTATGAATTCTTGTTTAAGGCAATATTGTTAATCCCACATGCATGGGAAGGGAAGAATTTGAAAACTCTGTGACCTTTTAAGGAGGTGTAATGCAAGTAGGGTGTGGAACAAATCTTTTCATGCATTTTCCTATCATGATGATGTAGATCGCAATCTCTTAGGGTATTTTTTTTATTTTTATACTGGGGGGGTTCGCATGCTATCGACCAGGATGGAGAGATCAGCTCAAGGAGGAGGACTGACTATGCTTCTCGTCGAGGACTGTGTTTATCTTTTTCAGAGCTGGGACTGGTCCGGAATGGTAGGAACTTTAACTTTTGTCTGCGGTTAATGAATTTTCCAAATACGTCTTCCCTTGCCGCCTATTGAATAGAATGCCAGATATGATATTTTTCTCACACCCTCTTTTGGTGTTTATTATCTTCACCAATCCAACAAGTCATGTCTGTATTTGGATTATTACTTATATCATGTGCATGCGTTTTATTAGAAAAATAGACCTATGATTTTACACCCATCCTCCTTATATGCTTGATTTTATTACTGGTCTAGATACTGCAAGCGTGTTGTTTCTCTTGACTGCATTTTTTATATATGACCGACCTTTGTGGTGTTTGTTGGAGTGGTCTTCAATAATAGGAGGAACATCCTTGCCTGCATTTTATTTCATAGATATGATTGTGTATATAAATAAGCTTGACTCTGCCTGCGCTGAATCATAAAACCTATATGTATACTTCATAGATAGACGGATTGGGGTCTAAAGGTTTGTAGCTTTCCTGCAATTTTATTTAATGTGTTTATTTATATGGAGCCTCACTTTGCCTACCCGGAGCATTAAAACCACGGTCTCTTAACCTGCAATAGTCGGTTTTTATTGAAGAAACGTTATGGATTTATTTTTTTTAATGTGCATGTGTTTATTTGAAGAGATTTTAACTCCTTTGTGATGAATGGTTGATTTTGTTTTTTTTGAGTTGGGCGTCTATTTTGGCTTACAGAATGGATTATGGACTGAGCCATAATTTGTACATATAATAATCTTTTAAATGTCTTTACCCATCTCTAAGTATTTGCTTTCTGTTTTATTGGAAATGGATGAGGCAGATGTTTTGCGACTCGAACCCGAATCTATGTTCTTCTTTTGTTTGATTTTTAGCCTATGGGATTTGATCCCTAGTCAACACTGATAGCGTAACCCTAATGAGTCATAGAGCTTGACTCTACCCTTATGTGGACTGTAGAGGTGATGAGATTCGATCCCAGGTTCAAGCTTGTGATATGGCAACACGAATTGTGTTTCAGTGATGACCTGTGTTTCAGTGATGGTTTTTCTTCCTTACATGATTCGATATTGGGATCATTCTCTGTTAGCGTCACTATGCTTACAATATGCCTTGAATAAAGAAATAAATTTTAATTGGTTGAACGACTAAGCTTTTGGAAGGGCTACATAGTGGTAATACAATCGCTAGCCTGCATAGAATTTCCATGATTTAAGGAATTAATGTAACTTCTGGATTGGATATTATCCATGCTTAAGTGTTTCTTAATGCCCTATGCTTGTAGAATCATGAAAAATTCCACTCCCCAACTTTTGTTTTAATAGCTTGTGTTAACTTTAAAGATTATGTCGAAACTCTATTGATTTAGAGGAGCATGTTATTTCTAACGTTTGACCACGGTTGTGAAATCGTGGATGGTTTCAGTTTATTGACTGTATTTTATACAGTGTGTATATTATTTATGGTATTCGATTCTCCATTGAGAAATTGTTCTTGATCTTGATACATGATCTGCCTATGTGTTTCAATATATTTATAACATGTTTATTATTTGGAGGTTTGGTTCTTTAAATTCTTATGCTTCTATCTGATGGATGCTTAAACATGAATAGTTTTAAGGAAGTTTTATTTTATAGCACCCGATTGGGTAGCAGGATAAGCATTGTATGGATAAACGATGTGGTCGAACCATGGAACTTGTTTAAAACACTTGGGAATGTTTCCCCCTTTACCTTAGTGGGTTTGTCGCCCAAGCTCGAGGGTGACTCTAGGCGGTATAACGCACGCCAGATAGAGTCAGTTGGTTGGGTGGAAAGTCGAAGTGAAGCTTTCAGTTGGATCATTCTTTAACTTAGAAAAATAAGTTTAAAATTCTAGTTGTTAGTGTTAGTTGTTAAAGTGGCTAGCTGCATTTTAAGTTTATATTTTCTCTTTGAATAGTTGAATATTAATGCTAAGTTGTGAAGTGTAGGAAGATGTGGACGATGAAAGTATGGTAGGGAACTATACAGTATATATATGCATTCAATTATTTTTATCCTATTCTGTAACTGTCTAACCCTATTGTATCTTGACAGCCGCCTCGGGGATTTTTATCCCTTCGCCTGTTGCTTGCACTTGGATCGCTTGGTAAACACTATAAGTTTGGTGTTATGGTTTTTTTTATTCATGCATAATTTAAAGCTTGTTGGTATATCATTATGTGACTAAGAAATCATACATGTCATGCCTTTGTTAACTACGGCTATTGTGGGTGTATAGGAGTAATGATGTGCTTGCAGGACAAATAGTTGAGTCATCCTACAAGAAATGGACTCAAGATGATTATAAATGGGCATAACTTTTATGCACTTGTTTATGTTCCTGTATAGTCTGAGTATAAAGTAAGTGGCATGTGGATGTAATGATAATATCCTCTTGTTCTTTCTTGTGGTTTGTATTATGAATTGCCCTTTACGACTAAGTTGGTTTAGGAAGATGGTTATATGGCATAAGGATCTCATGGAGACAAACAAAGAATATGTATGTTATCTTTTATGGATGTTTTTATGATCAAACAACGTAAAATGAGCTTAATCCAATTGGCATAACTAAGTCTTCTTGATATAGAGTGAAACAGTTTCAAAGTCTTTTAAGAGTCACTTCCAGTTCATTTGGAATGTCACAGTTTGAGTGTCCTTGACCTTGTTATCTTAGGTGTTTTTGGTATACTATCTTTTCATATGTTCTCCTGGTGAGGAAGTTGTAGAAAATGTTATTACATATGAATTGAATCTAAGAATGACTGTTAGGAAAGTTTGCTCCTTCATCCTTATGTTGTTTAGGAAGGTAATACTGTTAAAAGATAATTAAAAAAAAAAAGGTTACTATTATCTTACTAAATTATGGTATGCATAGTAATCTGTCTTCAGAGCACTATGATGATGACACGTTGTGAATTACATTAAAGATAATTCTCAAATGATTGTTTTACAATGAGCATAAATTTTTTTATCAAGGTTGCTGCTAACAGATTTGACTCCTCTGTAGTAATAGTGTAATCATAAAAAAAAATTATCTGCACACATTGGCATCTAGGTATAAGAGGGGCACTACACTTCATTGAAAACTTCTCGAGGATCGCTTTCCCCATGACCACTGTACAGAAGAAAGAAAGTAAGCTCTTATGGAACGCTAAGTGCAAAGAAAGTTTTCAATAGCTTAAGCATATTTTGATGACCATACCGGTGTTACCAATTGCGGATCCCAATGGGGATTTTGTTGTTTGCATAGATGTAAGTAAGGAAGGACTTGGAGGACTCCTCTTATAGAACGATCGCACAATCTGTTATAAATCATGGAAGTTAAAAGAGCATGAGAATAATTACCCTACGCACGATATTGAGTTAGCTGCCATCATCCATGCTTTGAGGATGTGGAGGCACTGCCTCATGGGAAGGAAGTTCCTTCTGAAGACAGAAAATATGAGTCTGAAATATTTATTTGATTAACCAGATTTGAATGCAAGAAAATCCAAGTGGTTGGCTTTCCTTAGTGAGTACCATTTCGAGCTAAAGCACATTAAGGGAAAAGAGAATAAGGTTGTCGATGCTTTGAGCCGATGAAATCATATGATATATGAGGTGACTTTGATTCATATCGATGCATATTTTCATGATAGGATTAGAGTGGCAAACAGAGTTGACCCCTTCTACATGAAAATCCTCAAGAAATTCCAGGAGGACATGTTGTTTCAACAACAAAAAGAATACAAGGTAGACAAATCTAGACTACTATGGTACAAGGATCATTTGTATGTTCCATAAGGAGGGGAGCTTCGGTCCAGCATCCTCACGAAATTTTATCGAGCACCCTACTCTGGGAACCCAGGATATCAAAATATGATATCTACCATCAAGAGACACTTTTTTTGGCCTAAGTTAATGGCCGAAATTGCAATGTTTATTGCAAAATGTCAGGAATGTCTGCTAGTCAAATTTGAGAATCAGCATCCTGCCGGATTGCTGCAGCTGTTACCCCTTCCAGAATGGAAGTGGGAGGTCGTTAGTATGGATTTCATCACTAGTTTACCGAAAAGTAAGAAGCAAAATGATTCTAGTTTTGTGGTCATCAACAAGTTGTCGAAAGCATCACACTTTATTTTTGTGAAGTTAACCTACAAAGCTGTAAACATTGCTGATATCTTCTTAAAGGAGATATTTAGATTGCATGAGATACCCAAGGAAATCATCTCAGATTGAGATGTTAAGTTTACAAGAAAATTTTGGAGATCTTTATTCTCCAGATTGGAGACACAATTGAAATTTAGCATTGCATATCACCCGCAGACAGATCGACAGACAGAAAGAGTAAACAAGATTGTTGAGGACATGCTTAGAATGTATGCGACGAATAACGCCATGAAGTGGGAGGATTACCTGCATCTCGCAGAGTTTGCGTATACCAATGGTTATCAGACTTCCACCAAGATGAAGCCCTTTGAGGTACTCTATGGATGGAAGTGTAGAACATTGGTTACTTGGGATAGCCTAGGGGATCGACTCATGTTAGGGCCTGATTTCTTGATGGACTTGGAATAGTTGGTTACGAAGGTCCAGGTGAACCTTAAGGAAGTACAAGACCACCAAAAAAGTTACGCAGATAAAAAAAGAAAAGATAACGACTTTCAAATAGGTGATCATGTTTACTTGAAAGTAAAATCCAAACAAACCTCATTGAGCTTGGGTAGGTGTGGTAAGTTAGCAACTATATTTTTTGGACCTTTTGAAATACTGCCCAAGAAAGGGCCAGTGACGTATGAACTAGTGTTACTCCTAAAAAAACATGACATTTTTTATCAAACTCAATTTGTTTATTAAATCAACTTAACAAATCATGCACATTTCTACAGAATCAAACCTTTAAATACATTTTACACACAATTGTAAACACGAAGAGCTTAGTACCACTTCTTTTAAAAAACACAGCTTCTAAAAACATTAGTTTATTTCTTAAAAACATGATTTTAAAAAAATAACATTTTTTTAATAAATTGAATAAACAAAGTATGTACATTCTACATAATTGTAACAACCCTCTCAAGAGAACCCTAGATAATTGTAAATTCAAGTGTTATTGTAATTGTCTCCGGGTGAGGAGCTCAAGGCCAAGGCCCCTCCGGAAACAAAGCTTGCAACCTATATAAGTAAAACCTTAGGGAGCATAAAGGTAATAAGAACAAATGATTAAAGAATCCATAAGAGAGATAGCGGCGCTAGCATATCTCACATCTATATTAATATCTGAGTCTAGGGAAAGAGGGACTTAGGCTCGACATACCTAAGTAAATATAAGAAAGTATAACAAAATTTCCTTTAACGACTTAGGTTACATCCTAAGAGGAAAGGAAGTTGTGGAAAAAGACAATTCCTTGATGGAAAGGAAGTGGTACATTAAAGTACATGGACTATCCTTCTGAGGAAGGTAACGATAGATTTCAGTCTTAAAAGACACTGATTGAAAAACAAACCCGTAGATATACTAAGTAATTAATTAAATTTAATTAATTTAGAGTCCTTTGGAAAAAGGGCATGATTAATCAATAATTAAAAAAATCCATCATGAGAAAAGAGAAAGGATGGATTAATAATCTATCATAGAATGATAGACTAGATCCTTAAGAAAGACAAGGGTTATTTTACTTGAGAATCTGATTGACAAATTCATTTCCTTTTTGGACATTAAGCCTTTGTTAAAAGGACATGTATAATTATCATAAAGACTGAGTAAGGGATTAATTCCTTCATAAGATGCTCATACGTACATCAATTAAAGGAATATTTTATTCCGTCATACCTTAATGGAAATACTCGTTGGGTAGGTCGCATGCCTTGAATTTAATTTCTTTACGGCAACTTTTTAGGGAAGACCACCTCCCCAGTAAGTGGGACATAATTACTGCCCTAAAATTTGGGAATTATTTGCGCAGAATGGAGTGCTGCCAACACCTTAAACTTTTTCAAACAGTCGGAAGGTCAGCACACCCCCCGGCTCTTAGGTAGGAAGGGGAATAATTGATAGTCAAACGGTCATATGTTGAGGGAGATCGCTGCCAAAAAGGAGTGTTCTCTGCACCTTTAAAAGAAAGAGGAAGCTCGGCGTTGGATGGAAAAGCTGACGAAGGAGGACGAAGGAAGATGCAGAGGGTGGGGAAAACTACTGAGTTTGATCAACAAAACCCTAAAAAAATTATGGTGTTGTTTTAGACCTGAAATTCCTAGTTCAGGTGGTCATCGTTGTTTAAATCGTAAGAATAGAGGTATGGAGTGTGATTCCCATTTCTTGCATTTCGAATTGTGAAAGGAATCTCTTGCATGGACTATTATCTCTTTCTGTTAGCGATGGTATTTCGCTATATTTTATAACCCCTTTTACTTGCTGGTAATCCTCATATAGATTGAATTGGGACACCTTGGTTTAGACATACGTGTTTGGACTTTTGATCAGACTGTTAAATACCTTGTCTTTATAACTTTTAAACCTATAGGAAATTGTATTATTGATCTGAAAGGCATCAAATATTTTAAGCATGATTGATTGTTTAATCCATACACCTGACTGTGAATGTCCTCCCTATCACCACTTGTTGATATTTGTTCTCCATAACTACACTACGTGTCCCAGTATGTATTTAAGAGGAATGTTTAATTCAATATGGTCACTGACAGGTAAACGCGACCTCCTTTAAGGTGTGTGCCAAAAGGTGAGCGTAAGAAATAATATACACCACTGTTAAATCAACCCGATGCCAAGTTAATAGAACACAGTGTTTTCTTAGAGTTGAACGTTGAAAGACCTTTCGGCGCTATTTTGTTTTAATACTTTTTCTAGCGTTGAGTTCGGATCCCAGTTCACGGCTCCGGATCCACGAGTGTGGTGTGAAGTGAATTTTTTTATTATTATTGGAGATCTCAACCCTGTAGGTACAAAAACCAGTGCGTGAGTTAGTCGTCATGCTTGGGATTTTCCTGGTACAGGTTCCTTGATAACTCGAATTTTGTTGTATGTTACACAACCAATACCAATTTGGGCGTGGAGGCCACTGTTGATATTCTGCGTGAAGTGTTGTAACCGATACCAAGTAGGATGCTTCATTTTAAGTGGATATGTATAAATTGTTGCTCTATACTCTCCGTGGAGGTATCTATGCATATCTTTCCATTATTTTTTGTCTATGGAATTCAAGCGAATTATAGCATGTAAGTAACGAAGAGTATGCTATTGTTTTAATTCATCTATTGTGAGGTCCGATCTGAATACAAATATCAACCAACCCCTACATTTTCTTGGCGGTATAATGTAGATACGATATGAATATGGATTGTGAACATCACCATCATTTTGCTGAAAATGATATTCTAGTATTTGCCCTAGATCTTTAGTTTGTAAAAATAATAGTCATTGTTGGGAGATACGCTTTGAATCTAGATGGTGATCATTCCCTGCACTTTACTTAGATGTATAGTGTAGATCCGATCTGAATACAGATCGTGATATTTTATCTATGCTTAGCTGAAAAACTGATATTCAGGTTTTCACTTTGTTCTATGATTTCTGGAAACGCTAACCTTTTATCCTTCAGGATCTGTGATTTTGGGTAAGTATTTGTTTAAGTATTATAGAGTCTGGATATTGTAGACCTGAGGTCTGTGCTGGTTCGGTGTATAGGTCCGAAGAGGAATTGAGTTATTGGACTACTTTGGTGCACGTCGTTTTGTTTAAGAGATAGTATAGTGCATAGGAATTATAAATGAAATCTCGAGAAGATACGTAGATATGGGGAGTAGCTTGTTAATACGAAACATGGAAATGGGACATAAATTGCAGTATATGAGTTATTTGAAGAATAATATAGAAGGTAAATAATGAGTACTTCGGGAGTAAAAGTATCCTTAATGGGTTAACAGAATAATAAACCTAAAATTTTACTTGACCGAGTATAAGGTAAAGATTTCAAGACACCCACATATTAGGGTACCTAAAGTGTTGTTCATCATGTGCTAAAGGGGCTGTTAATAATTTCTTCTATGAGCTGATTATAAGGGTCCTAAATAGGGCTGTTGCGTTACGAGTGTCTCTCTGCATAGAACCTTGAGGAAAGATAAAAACCGGCCATGAATGAGCCGTGATTTTTGTAAGCACTCTATTTTGATAAAGAAATAAAAAGAACAAATAAGTTGGTGGATGTAGCCTCGTGGACGAGGTGAACCACGTGAAGATGGTTGTCTCATTGTGTTATTTTGTTGTGCTGTTTTATTTCTTTGTTTACATGATGGTTATGAATGCAGTATAAATGTTTTAATTGGTGAAAAGACTACTAAACTTTTATTTGCAGACCCCTTGAATGCTTTATAGCTTTAAGGTATCAGGGGTATTTTACATATGGTATCAGAGCGAGGTTGAAACGCTCGGGCCTATTGGGCTCAAAACGCTCCAGCATGTTTTGTTTTTAACTAACGATTGAATTTCTCTCTGTGACCTAGAAAACCAACAAGTTCGCACTGTTCGTCTAATCCAGGTACCTTAAGTGTACCCAATACACATGTTTATTGAGTTGTGCAGGGGAAGTCGGCGGAAGGGGGGAGCTATGTGCGTCGAGAAGAAACTCTTTACTGTTCAAAAATGAGGTCCAAGTGGAAGAAGACGCATAGGATAGGAAGAGCAGGAAGATGAGGTAGAGATCGAAGTAAAAAGTTATGCATAGTCCAAGTTATATATCATGACTTGTTTTGAAATATTTTAATTGGTTTTTTGGATGAATGTGTTGAAATACCTGTTAATACTCTTGCATATACAGAAAGGATTTGCAGTAGGGATCTAGGTGTTTTATGGTAATTATACGAGGAACACTTTATAATATATGTTCCAAGTGTTGTACTATGTATACTGTGAATGAAATGTTTTTATTTTGGACGACTAATGTAAAGTCTGTGATGTATTATGTCTTGTATGCTGTCTATGAAGTATTTTAGTAATTTTTCTTTTCGAATGACTGATGTCAAATCTGTTACATATTCAGATGGGAGTTAGGATGATATACGAGGAATAGTTTGTAATAGGGCCTTTAGAGCATTTTTTTTCTGTATTGAACTTTCCTATGCTACTTTTTGTATATGACAACCTTTTCACTGGGCTTTTGATTCTGATATACTCTTGGTGTTAGGTTGTTTTCCATGTACATGGGATGTATTATTGTATATCGCATGTGTTTCTTAATTACTTTGTGTTGGGTTGTTGACCATTGTCATGGACATGCATAATTGTATCGTGCATGTATTTTTAGTAAATTATGCTCGTTAATGCCAATGGGTTTTCTTAAAGTGGGAATGGAAGGGGATACAATAATGGATGGTGAGTTCAGTCATGGTTCCCCGAAGTCTGTCACTCCAAACTATATTAATTAATTTTCTTTATTACTTGCCCTTAATCTCTCCACTGCTAATTTCCTCTGTATATGGCACTCGCCCTACAACTTGTCTCAGACTCTCATCATCCATCATTTCTACATTGATTACTTGGATTGGAACAGGTGCACCATTCAAGTGTTAAGAAATCATGCGTTATAAATCTTGCTCAGGTGTGCATGGACGTGTCGACAGTGCAGGAAAACAAGCAAAGGTTTGCTGCAGAAAAAAAATACAGTTCTCAACTTATTGCCCAGCTTATCGTAAGAATACACAACTAAATTATCAAGATGATTGGTAAGATTCATTTCATAATTTTCAAAATGATTGATTGGAGTGCTTGATGCTTAAATTACAATTCTGAAGCTGCGACTATCTGGTGTACAATATGCATATGAATGATTGTACTCCCAATTTAATCTGTGAGCATAATACCAAATGCCTCAAATATGTAATTGCATTATATACATATAGTTGGAAGAGCTTCAAGGGATGTGGGAATCTTATATTAATTAAGAAATTTTAGGTTTACATTACCTAAAAACAAATGTCATAGCTCGAAACTAGTTTAACTAGATTACTAATACCGTTCAACATTTATCTCTCATTACCCAGGAAGAGTGATTCAAAAAGCAAAGCTCCTTTAAGGATCACCTTATCATTCATAATTATTTATTGAGTGGCAACCATTTCATGGTTTTTGGAATTGAATATTATTTAGTTAGTATGGAATTGATTTAATTATTGTGTGTTGCAGGTAGTTATTTATTCAGCATTAAATGTTTTCTTAGAATTGCATACTATTTAGTTACTATGGAATAGAGCTTAGAGTCCTTACCTTTTGGGCATCTATTGCTTTATTATTTCTGTTTAGGTAACTCTCTGAATGGAGGTAGAGCAAGTCTTTGCTACAATGAAGATGAATGTATAAAGGTTATACTTATTGGCATCTTAAATCATATCCACCACAAGCCTTGCTATATGGTAGGTTCATTAAAACGATTTAATGAATAACAATATGTCTACCTTGATTTGGCATAGCATGTAAGTTTAATGATCAACTCATTTAGGTTATGTATTAAGAAGCTGATGATTTTATAATGAATTGTTATGTTTCTGATGTATCTTTACACATGCACCTATATTTTATCGGTCAGGTTGTTTTTAGAAGTAATAAATGTGTATAATCCGGTTGTTCGTAAACTAACGGTGGATGTTGTCTACATACTAACCTTGCAGGCTTCACCGATGTTATGACAATTGCTACAATTGACATGCATTATGGTATATATAAAAAAGGGGAGTAAGGAATAACTTTCTGTATGGTTTACAAGGTTACATAATTCATGAATGAATGCAAACTAAGAAACTATGATAATTGATTATTTTGGGTTATCCGCAATATGATAAACTGACACCCCTAGAGTGCTTCCAGGCATGGGAATTTATGGCCATGAAAAAGGCTAAAGCTCCAAGACTATGATGAGTTATATCTCATGTGTATAAAGTTATCACCACGAGGGAGTGGTGATGGAGGTAGTGGTTAAAATCTACCTTGTTTTCCCCCTGGCCAGCGAGGGAACACTATGCATTCTGGGGACACCTAGATGTAAGACATTTTGGTTAAGACTCATTCCACACACATTAGAGGACTGTCACATGAGTGGGGGACTCTATGAAGAGAATAACCTCTAGGCGCTGTGGAGGTGTGCGAGAACGGAGTGCCTCAGCTTGGTGAAGCACCCTGAAGAGCACAAAAAGGAGATATGCTTACAGAGGGTTATAGGGTATCGTCCTTGTGTTGGGTGGCTTGAGTTGGTACTAGAAGTATTGTTAGCACTTGGAGTGCTCGGATGGAGGAACATCCAGAGAAAAGAATAATGAAAAAGCACCCTGAATAGCATAGAGGAGATACACGAAGGGTTGGTATCATCCTTGTGTTGGGTGGCTTGAATTGGTACTTGGAGTACTGTTGGCACTTGGTGTGCTGGGATGGAGGACATCCAAAGAAAAGAACAATGTGGTAAAAGGTATGCGCATTACAGGTAAACTTGTACCGATGAGGTAATATGTTCATTTATTGATAGATAGAACTGACAAGTTTATTAGAGCCACTGTGGATTATGAAAATTGTATAATCGGATTTCTACATTGTCTCAATGTCAATGCTGGTAGTCATGTTTTATTGATGTATCAATTACATTATGGAAAATAATTGGATATTATGGCACCAATGAACGCTAGAAAATTGCAGATGGTTATAATGCAAAAGAGTCTATGGCTGATATTTAAATTGTATTGTTATTTTGTACCTAATGTGCTGCAGAAAAATTGGGCTAGACCCAAATTTGTTGCAGGAAAACTACAGATTTATGAACAATAGTGACTTGAGAAGATACAGAAAGATCGCAAGGGATCATGATGAAAGGACGAGAACAAGAAAAATGACAGAATGGAAGCAGGAAAATGCTTAAACGTAAGAACACCGAGGACGGTGTTATTTTAAGGGGGAGAGGATGTAACAACCCTCTCAAGAGAACCCTAGATAATTGTATATTCAAGTGTTATTGTAATTGTCTCCGGGTGAGGAGCTCAAGGCCAAGGCCCATCTGGAAACAAAGCTTGCAACCTATATAAGTAAAAACTTAGGGAGCATAAAGGTAATAAGAACAAATGATTAAACAATCCATAAGAGAGATAGCGGCGCTAGCATATCTCACATCTATATTAATATCTGAGTCTAGGGAAAGAGGGAATTAGGCTCGACATACCTAAGTAAATACAAGAAAGTATAACAAAATTTCCTTTAACGACTTAGGTGACATCCTAAGAGGAAAGGAAGTTGTGGAAAAAGACAATTCCTTGATTGATAGGAAGTGGTACACTAAAGTACATGGACTATCCTTCTGAGGAAGGTAACGATAGATTTCAGTCTTAAAAGACACTGATTGAAAAACAAACCCATAGATATACTAAGTAATTAATTAAATTTAATTGATTTAGAGTCCTTTGGCAAAAGGGCATGATTAATCAATAATTAAAAAAATCCATCATGAGAAAAGAGAAAGGATGGATTAATAATGTATCATAGAATGATAGACTAGATCCTTAAGAAAGACAAGGGTTATTTTACTTGAGAATCTGATTGACGAATTCATTTCCTTTTTGGACATTAAGCCTTTGTTAAAAGGACATGTATAATTATCATAAAGACTGAGTAAGAGATTAATTCCTTCATAAGATGCTCATACGTACATCAATTAAAGGAATATTTTATTCCGTCATACCTTAATGGAAATACTTGTTGGGTAGGTCGCATGCCTTGAATTTAATTTCTTTACGGCAACTTTTTAGGGAAGACCACCTCCCCAGTAAGTGGGACAGAATTACTGCCCTAAAATTTTGGAATTATTCGCGCAGCATGGAGTGCTGCCAACACCTTAAACTTTTTCAAACAGTCAGAAGGTTAGCACACCCCCCGGCTCTTAGGTAGGAAGGGAAATAATTGATAGTCAAACGGTCATACGTTGAGGGAGATCGCTGCCAAAAAAGAGTGTTCTCTGCGCCTTTAAAAGAAAGAGGAAGCTCGACATTTGGTGGAAAAAAGGAAGAAAGGGATCGCAGCTGTTGAAAATGGATCTCTGAGTGTGTTCAAAGGGAACTCTGTGCCATTGACCAGTGATGATTTCAAAGCCTCTTGTATATAAATAAAGGGTATCAGCATTGGATGGAAAAGCTAATGGAGGAGGATGAAGGAAGATCCAGAGGGTGGGGAAAACTACTCAGTTTGATCAGCAAAACCCTAAAAAAATTATGGTGTTGTTTTAGACCTAAAATTCCTAGTTCAGGTGGTCGCCGTTGTTTAAATCGTAAGAATAGAGGTATGGAGTGTGATTCCCATTTCCTGCGTTTCGAATTGTGAAAGGAATCTCTTGCATGGACTATTATCTCTTTCTGTTAGTGATGGTATTTCGCTACATTTTATAACCCCTTTTACTTGCTGGTAATCCGTGTATAGATTGAATTGGGACACCTTGGTTTAAACCTATGTGTTTGGACTTTCGATCAGACTGTTAAATACCTTGTCTTTATAAATTTTAAACCTATAGGAAATTGTATTATTGATGTGAAAGGCATCAAATATTTTAAGCATGATTGATTGTTTACTCCATACACCTGACTGTGAATGTCCTCCCTATCACCACCTGTTGATATTTGTTCTCCATAGCTACACTCTGTGTCCCAGTATGTATTTAAGAGGAACGTTTAATTCAAGATGGTCACTGACAGGTAAACGTGACCTCCTTTAAGGTGTATGCCAAAAGGTGAGCGTAATAAATAATCTACGCCACAGTTAAAGCAACCCGATGCCAAGTCAATAGAGCACAGTGTTTTCTTAGAGTTGAACATTGAAAAACCTTTCGGTGCTGTTTTGTTTTAATACTTTTTCCAGCGTTGAGTTCGGATCCCAGTTCATGGCTCCCGATCCACGAGTGTGGTGTGAAGTGAAATTTTTATTATTATTATTGGAGATCTCAACCCCGTAGGTACAAAAACCAGTGCGTGAGTTGGTCTTCATGCTTGGGATTTTCCTGGTACAGGTTCCTTGATAACTCGAATTTTGTTGTATGTTACACAACCAATACCAATTTGGGCGTGGAGGCCACTGTTGATATTCTGTGTGAAGTGTTGTAACCGATACCAAGTAGGATGCTTCATTTTAAGTGGATATGTATAAATCGTTGCTCTATACTCTCCGTGGAGGTATCTATGCATATCTTTCCATTATTTTTTGTCTATGGAATTCAAGCGAATTATAGCATGTAAGTAATGAAGAGTATGCTATTGTTTTAATTCATCTATTGTGAGGTCCGATATGAATACAAATATCAACCAACCCCTACATTTTCTTGGCGGTATAATGTAGATACGATATGAATATGGATCGTGAACATCACCATCATTTTGCTGAAAATGATATTCTGGTATTTGCCCTAGATCTTTAGTTTGTAAAAATAATAGTCATTGTTGGGAGATACGCTTTGAATCTAGATGGTGATCATTCCCTGCACTTTACTTAGATGTATAGTGTAGATCCGATCTGAATACAGATCATGATCTTTTATCTATGCTTAGCTGAAAAACTGATATTCAGGTTTTCGCTTTGTTCTATGATTTCTGGAAACGCTAACCTTTTATCCTTTAGGATCTATGATTTTTGGGTAAGTATTTGTTTAAGTATTATAGATTTTAGATATTGTAGACCCGAGGTATGTGCTGGTTCGGTGTATAGGTCCGAAGAGGAATTGAGTTATTGGACTACTTTGGTGCACGTCGTTTTGTTTAAGAGATAGTATAGTGCATAGGAATTATAAATGAAATCTTGAGAAGATACTTAGATATGGAGAGTATCTTGTTAATACAAAACATGGAAATGGGACATAAATTGCAGTATATGAGTTATTTCAAGAATAATATAGACGCTAGATAATGAGTACTTCGGGAGTAAAGGTATCCTTAATGGGTTAACAGAATAATAAACCTAAAATTTTACTTGACCAAGTATAAGGTAAAGATTTCAAGACACCCACCTATTAGGGTACCTAAATTGTTGTTCATCATGTGCTAAAGGGGCTGTTAATAATTTCTTCTATGAGCTGATTATAAGGGTCCTAAATAGGGCTATTGAGTTACAAGTGTCTCTCTGCATAGAAGCTTGAGGAAAGATAAAAACCGGCCATGAATGAGCCGTGATTTTTCTAAGCACTCTATTTTGATCAAGAAATAAAAATAACAAATAAGTTGGTGGATGTGGTGTGGACGAGGTGAACCACGTGAAGATGGTTGTCTCATTGTGTTATTTTGTTGTGCTGGTTTATTTGTTTGTTTACATGATGGTTATGAATGCAGTATAAATGTTTTAATTAGTGAAAAGACTACTAAAATCTTATTTGCAGACTCCCTGAATGCTTTATAGCTTTAAGGTATCAGGGTTATTTTACAATAATATTACCTTTCAATACACTGCGCACATAGATGGTAAGAGGAAGAGCTTAGTAACACTTTGTTTTAAAAATCATGAATTTGAAAACATGACTTTATCTCTTTAAAAATGAGACTTTAAAAAACACCATTTGTTTAATAACTCAAATAAGCAAAGTATGCATATTCTACATTATCACATATTTTTATAGGTAGTGAACTCAATTGTTAGGAGGAAAAACTTACTATCATTAATTTTTAAAAAATCACTTTTTCTACAACAATTTCCTTATTTCTTAAAAACACATATTTTTAAGAAACCCCTTTTGTTTAACAAATAGAATAAACAAAGTATGCAATTTTATACATAATTACACCTTTTTTTACATTGTGGACAAAATTAGTAAGCAGAATAGTTTACTACCCCTCATTTTTAAAGATCATGACTTCTAAAACAAATACTTTAATTCTTAAAAAACACAAGTTTTTAAATAACACCATTTAATTAATAAATTGAATAAACAAAGTATGAAAATACACTAGATCACATAATTTGTATAGGTTGCACAAACAATTGTTAAGAGAAATAGCAATTTACCCCTCATTTAAAAAAATTACAACATCTAAAAAAATTACTTAATTCATAAAAAACAATAATTAAAAAAAACGACATTTATTTAATAAATTGAATCAACAAAGAATTCACATTATACATGAACACACCTTTCTGCACATTGTTCATGCAAATAGTAATAGGAATATATTAGTATCCCTCATATTTTAAAATCATGACTCACAAAACAATTAGTTTATTTCTTAAAAACCATGTGTTTTTAAAAAATGTTATATATTTAATAAATGGAATAAACAAATTTTGCACATGCTACAAAATCTCACCTGTTTTACATTGTGTACAAAGTTTGTAAGAGGAATATCTTAGCATCCCTCGTTTTTAAAAATGACATTTTCTAAAATTACATTTATTTAATAAATGGAATCAAGAAAGTATTTGCATTCTACACAATGGAACCTTTTTATATATTGCGCACGCAATTGGTAAGAGTTAGAGTTTAGTGTCCCTTCTTTATAAAAATCACGTATTCTAATAAATTACTTTGTACCCCTCATTTCAAGAGGAATAGCTTTGTACCCATTGTTTTTATAAATCTTGTTCTCTAAAAAAAATTATTTACGTCTTAAAAACAAGTCTTAAAAAAATCATTTGTTTAAAAATTCGAATCAACAACGTATGCACATTTTTCATAATAGAATATTTTATACATTGCGTAAACAATTTGTATAAGGAAGATCTTAGTACCCCTTGTTTCTAAATATCACGGCTTAAGATTTTTTCCTTTGTTTCTTAAAAAATATGTCTTAAAAAAATGGATTTATTTAACCAATCAAATAGAAAAAGTATGCACATTTTACGTAATTCCACATTTTATGCATTGTGCATGTTATTGTTAAAAGGACCAACTTAGTACCCATCGTTTTGAAAAATCACAACTTCTAAACAAACTAGTTTATTACTTTAAAAAAAGACTTTTTAAGAAATGAAATTTGTTTACTAAATCGAATAAACAAAGTAATAAGATTCTACATGATTGCACATTTTGATATGTTGTACACACAATTGGTAAGAGGAATATATTCACACCCCTTCTTTAAAAAAATCTCAACTTCTATTTTTTTTAAACATGACTTTTATAAAAATGACACGTGTTTAACAATTTGAATCAAACAAATATACACATTCATCATGTATGCACCTTTTTATACATTTTGCACACAATTGGTGTCAGGAATATCTTAGTACCCTTGTTTTTGTAAAATCATGTTTAAAAAAATACTTTATTTCTTAAAAACATAATATAAAACAAATTAGCATTTATTTAATAAATCAAATAAATTGAGTATGCACATTCTACATAATTACACCTTTCTATACATTGTGCACACAATTGATAAGAGGAAGATTTTAGTACAGCACATTACTTCTAAAAAATTTATATTATTTCCTTAAAAACAAAAGTTTTTAAAGAACACCATTTGTTTAATCAATAAAATAAATAATATTTGTGCATTTTACATTATCACACCCTTTTGTAGGTTGTGTATAGATTTGGTAAGTTAAATAACTTACTACCACTCATTTTCTAAAAGAATGACTTCCAAATAAATTACATTATTTGTTAAAAACAAGAGATTTAAAAAATTTCCAGTTCTTTAATCAATCAAATAAATAAAGTATGCACACTATACATAATCATACATTTTCATGCATTGGATAGAAAGTTTGTAAGAGGAATTCATTAGTACCCCTAATTTTCAAAAATCACAACTTTTAAAAAGATTAGTTTATTTCTTAAGAAGGACATTTTAAAAATCTCATTTCTTTAGTAATTGGAATAAACAAAGTATGCACTTTCTAATTAATCATAGATTTTTATAGTTTCTAGATAAAATTCATAAGAGAACTAGATTGGTACCCCTCATTTTTTAAATTTACAACTTCTAAGAAAATATTTTATCTCTTAAAAGACATGACTTTCAAAAACACCATTTATTTAATAAATCGAATCCACATAGTATCAAAATTGTACATGACCACATGTTTTTATACATTTTTCATGCAATTGGTAAGATAAATAACTTTGTAACCCTTGTTTTTAAAAATCGTGTCCTCTAAAAAAATTATTTCTTGAAAAACAAGACATTTAAAAAAAAATCATTTACTTAATAAATAGAATCAACAAAGAGTGCACATTTTATATAATGGTACGTTTTTTATATATTGTGCATGAAATTGTTAAGAGAAAGAGCTTGGTGCCCCTTGTTTTAAAAAATTATGATTTTTGAAAAAAGTCACTTTATTTCTTAAAAACAATACTTTGAAAAAAATGTCATTTGTTTAATAAATCGAATAAACCAATTTTGCACATTGTACATGATTGCACACTTTTATAGATTCCACATGTGATTCGAAAGATTAAAAAACATATTACCCTGGTTTTTTAGAATCATGACTTTAGAAAAAAACTTATTTTATTTCTTTAAAAACATGACTTTTTGAAAAACGCATTTGTTTATAAATCTGGATAAACAAAGTATGAAAATTCTACAAGATCTCACATTTTTATACATTGCACTCACAATTGGTGTAAGTAACATATTAGTACCCTTTTTTTTTAAATCATGTTTTCTATGGAAAATTATGTTATTTCTGAAAAAACATGACTTTTTATGAAACTACATTTGTTTATTAAATAAACTTAACAAAGTATGCACATTTCTGTATAATCAAACCTTTAAATAATTTTTGCACGCAATTTTAAACATGAAGAGCTTAGTACCACTTATTTTAAAAGTCATGAATTTTAATAACATTACTTTATTTCTTAAAAAACATGATTTAAAAAAAATAACATTTCTTTAATAAATCAAATAAACAAAGTATGCACATTCTCCATAATAGCACCTTTCAATACATTGCGCACATACATAGTAAGAGGAAGAGCTTAGTATAGCTTCTTTTTAAAAATCATGACTTTGAAAAACATTTCTTTATCGCTTTAAAAATGATACTTTAAAAAACACCATTTGTTTAATAAACCAAATAAGCAAAGTATGTACATTCTACATTATCACACCTTTTTATAGGTTGTGCACTCAATTGTTGGGAGGAATAAAGTATTAGCACTCAGTTTTTTTAAAATCATGATTTCTAAAACAATTACTTTATTTCTTAAAAATCACATCCTTTTTAAAACCCCCATTTGTTTAATAAATCAAATAAACAAAGTATGCAATTTTATACATAATCAAACCTTTTTGTACATTGTGCCATAGGGTGTTATTTTTCCCAAAATGTATCCTATTTGAAAAAAGAGTAGAATATTCTAGGAATCTTTCATAATTTGGGCATAACATTTTGCTTGTTACTCAAAAATTGGGTGGACTTTAGACCATTGGAAAGGACTTGCAAACATCTTTGTTACTAAAACACTTTCCTCGGACAAACGGTCTAAAGTATGCCCAATTCTGAGTTACGAGCAAAACATTATACCTAAAATTCAAAATATTCTAGGAATCTTTTCACTTTTTGTTAAAAATTATAAATTATAGAAGAGGGTAGAATGTTATGGCACAAAATTGGTAAGATGAATAGTTTGGTACCCCTCATTTTTAAAAATCATGATTTCTAAAACACGGTATTTAATTAATAAGTTGAATAAAGAAACTATGAAAATTATACTTGATCGCAACTATTGGTAGGAGGAATTGTGTAAGACCTCTCATTTTAAAAGATCAGAACCTCTTAGCACCCCTCATTTTTAAAAATGGCATTTTCTAAAATGTCATTTATTTAATAAATGAAATCAAGAAAGTATATACATTGTACATAATGGAACCTTTTCAAGCATTGTGCATGCAATTGGTAAGATTTAGAGTTCACTGTCCCTTCTTTTCAAAAAACCATGTATTCTAAGAAATTTTGTATTTCTTAAAAAATAAGACTTTCTAAGAACCACCATTAGTTTATTGATTCAAATCAACAAAGTATGCACCTTAGACATGATGACACAATTTTATAGGTTGTGCATGTTATTTTCAAGAGGATAGCTTTGTGCCTCTCTTTTTTATAAATCGTATTCTCTAAAAAAATTCTTTACTTCTTCAAAACAATAGTTTTTAAAAAAACACCATTTGTTTAATAATTCGAATCAACAATGTGTGCACATTCTTCATAATCGGATATTTTTATACATTGCACACACAATTTGTATTAGGAAGATCTTAGTACCCCTTATTTATAAAAATCGTTATTTAAGATTTTATCCTTTCTTTCTTAAAAACATGACTTGAAAAAATGCATTTGTTTAACGAAAGAAAAAGAAAAAGTATGCACATTTTACATAATTCCACGTTTTACGCATTGTGCTTGTGCATGCTATTGTTAAAAGGAACAACTTAGTAGCCATCATTTTTAAAAAGCGCAAATTCTAAACAAATTAGTTTATTTCTTAAAAAAAGGCTTCTTAACAAATTCCATTTGTTCACTAAATTGAATAAAAAAAAGTAAGAAGATTCTACATAATTGCACATTTTCATAGGTTGCACACACAATTGGTAAAACGAATATATGAGTACCCCTTGTTTTAAACACGAATTTTAAAAAATGACACTTGTTTAACAATTTGAATCAACACCTATATCTTGTGCACATAATTGGTTTCAGAAATATTGTAGTACCGTCGTTTTTCTAAGATCATGTTTTCTTTTAAAACTTTATTTCTTAAAAAACACAATTTAAAAATACTAACATTTCTTTAATCAATCAAATAAACATATTATGCACATTGTAAATAATCACACCTTTGCATACATCATGCACACAATTGGTAAGAAGTACCCCACTTTTTTAAAAGTCTTGATTTGTTAATAAATTACATTATTTCCTAAAAAACAAAACTTTTTAAAAAACACCATTTGTTTAATAACTCAAATAAACCAAGTTTGTGCATTCTACATTATCACAACCTTTTAAAGGTTGTGCACACAATTGGTAAGAAAAATAACTTAATAACACTCATTTTTAAAATCCAAGACTTCCAAATAAATTACTTTATTTGTTAAGAGTGAGAGTTTTTTAAAAATGTCAATTTTTTAATACCCCTTTTTAAAAATCATGACTTTGAAAAACATTACTTTTTCTTCTTAAAATCAAAACTTTAAAAACATCATTTGTTTAATAAATCAAATAAAAAAAAATATGTACATCGATGGTAAGAGGAAGATCTGAGTACCCCTTCTTTTTAAAAATCATGAGTTTCAAAAACATTACTTTATCTCTTTAAAAATGAGACTTTAAAAAACACCATTTGTTTAATAAAACAATTAAGTAAAGTATGCACATTCTACTTGATCACACCTTTTTATAGGTTGTGCACTGAATTGTTACGAGCAATATTTTACTATCACTCATTTTTTAAAAATTGTGATTTCTAAAAAAATTATTTTATTTCTTGAAAACCACATATTTTTTAAAACCCCCATTTGTTTATTAAATCAAATAAACAAAGTATACAATTTTATACATAATCACACCTTTTTGTACATTGTGCACAAAATTGGTAAGCTATATAGTTTAGTACCACTCATTTTTAAAACTCATGACTTCTAAAACAAATTCTTTAATTCTTAAAAATCACAAGTTTTTAATAACACCACTTAATTAATAAGTTGAATAAACAAAGTATGAAAGTTATAATCGATCACAAATTTGTATAGGTTGCACACACAATTGGTAACAGGATTAGCGTAGTACCTTTGATTTTAAAAAAACACAACATCTAAACAAATTACTTAATTAAAAAAAACAATTTTTTTTTTAAAAACTTCTTTTATTTAATAAATTAAATCAACAAAGTATTCACATTCTACATGATTAAACCTTTTTATGCATCGCCATGCAATTACTAAGAGGAATATATTAGTATCCCCCTTTTTTTAAAATATTTACTCATAAAACAACTAATTTAGTTCTTAAAAAACATGATTTAAAAAAAAATTATATGTATTAAATAATTGCATAAACAAATTTTGCACATGCTGCACAATCTCACCTCTTTATACATTGTGGACACAATTTGTAATAGGAATATCTTAGCACCCCTCGATTTTAAAAATGGCATTTTCTAAAATGTTATTTATTTAATAAATGGAATCAAGAAAGTATCTGCATTCTACATAATGGAACCTTTTTATACATTACACATGCAATTGGTAAGTGTTAGAGTATAGTATCCCTTCTTTTTAAAAATAATGTATTCTAAGAAATTTCTTTAGTTATTAAAAAATAAGACTTTCTAAAAAATGACATTTATTTATTGATTCAAATTAACAAAATATGCACGTTATACATGATCACACAATTTTATACGTTGTGCATGCAATTGTCAAGAGGAATAGGGTTGTACCCCTCATTTGTAGAAATCGTGTTCTGTAAAAAAATTATTTGCTTCTTAAAAACAAGACTTTTTAAAAAGCACCATATGTTTAGTAAGTTGAATCAACAAAGTATGCACATTCTTCATAATCGAATAATTTCATACCTTTCTTACAAAATTTGTATAAGGAAGAGATTATTACCCCTTGTTTCTAAAAATACTAACTTAAATTTTTTTCCTTTCTTTCTTACAAAGCATGACATAAAAAAATGCATTTGTTTCATCAATCAAATATAAAATGTATGCACATTTTACATAATTCCACATTTTATGCATTGTGCATGTTATTGTTAAAAAGAACAACTTAGTACCCATGGTTTTGAAATATCACAAGTTCTAAACAAATTAGTTTAGTACTTAAAAAAGACTTTTTAAGAAATGAATTTTGTTTACAAAATCAAATAAACAAAGTCATAAGATTATACATGATTGCACATTTTTATATGTTTCAAACAAAATTGATAAGAGGAATATATTAGCACCCCTTGTTTTCAAAAATCTCAACTTCTATTTTTTTTAAACACGACTTTTTTAAAAATGACATGTTTTTAACAATTTGAATAAAAAAAATATACACATTCAACATGTACGCACCTTTTTATACATTTTGCACACAATTGGTGTGAGGAATATCTTAGTACCCTTGTTTTTGTAAAATCATGTTTAAAAAAAATACTTTATTTCTTAAAAACACAATATACAAAAAATTGACATTTCTTTAATAAATCAAATAAATAGAGTACACACATTCTACGTACCCCATGTTTTTAAAAGTCACGACTTGTAAAAAAATTATATTATTTCCTTAAAAACAAGAGTTTTTAAAAAACACCATTTGTTTAATAAATGAAATAAACAAGATTTGAGCATTCTACATTATCACACCCTTTTATAGGTTGTGTATACAATTGATAAGTTAAATGACTTACGACCACTCATTTTCTAAAAGAAGGACTTCCAAATAAATTACTTTATTTGTTAAAAACAAGAGATTTAAGAAACAACCAACTCTTTAGTCAATCAAATAAAAAAAGTATGCATGTTATACATAATCATACATTTTCATACATTGGATAGAAAGTTTGTAAAAGGCAGAGATTAGTACCCCTAATTTTCAAAAATCCCAACTTAAAAAAAAATAGTTTATTTCTTAAGAACGAGAACATTTTAAAAAACTCGTTTCTTTAATAGTTGGACTAAACTAAGTATGCACTTTCTACTTAATCATAGATTTTTATAGTTTTTGGATAAAATTAATAAGAGAAATAGATTCATACCCCTCATTTTTAAAATTTACAACTTCTAAAAAATATTTTATCTCTTAAAAGACATGACTTTCAAAAACACCATTTATTTAATAAATCGAATCCACATAGAGTCAAAATTATACATGACCACACATTTTTATACATTGTTCATGCAATTGGTAAGATAAATAACTTTGTAACCTTTCTTTTTAAAAACCATGTCTAAAAAATTATGATTTTTGAAAAAAGTCACTTTATTTCTTAAAAACAATACTTTGAAAAAAAATGTCATTTGTTTAATAAATCGAATAAACAAATTTTGCACATTATACATGATCGCACACTTTTATAGATTCCACATGTGATTGGAAAGAGAAAAAAACATATTACCCTATTTTTTAAAATCATGACTTCAGAAAAAAAATAAAAAATAAAAATAAATAAAAAAATAAAAAAATATTTCTTTAAAAACATGACTTTTTGAAAAACTCATTTGTTTATAAATCTGGACCAACAAAGTATGAAAATTCTACATGATCGCACATTTTTATACATTGCGCTCACAATTGGTGTAAGTAACATATTAGTACCCCTTTCTTTTAAATCATGTTTTCTATGGAAATTTATGTTATTTATGAAAAAAACATGAGTTTTTATCAAACTAGATTTGTCTATTAAATCAACTTAACAAAGTATGCACATTTCTATATAATAAAACCTTTAAATACATTTTGCACACAATTTTAAACATGAAGATCTTAGTACCACTTATTTTAAAAATCATGACTTCTAAAAACATTACTTATTTCTTAAAAAACATGATTTAAAAAAATAGCATTTCTTCAATAAATCAAGTAAACAAAGTATGCACATTCTACGTAATAGCACCTTTGAATACATTGCACACATAGATGGTAAGAGGAAGATCTTAGTACACATTGTTTTTAAAAATCATGACTTTAAAAAACATCTCTTTATCTATTTAAAAATGATACTTTAAAAAACACCATTTGTTTAATAAATCAAATAAGCAAAGTATGTACATTCTAAATTATCACACCTTTTTATAGGTTGTGCACTAAATTCTTGGGAGGAATAAGTTACTATCAGTAAAAAAATTTTAAATCGTGATTTCTAAAACCATTACCTTATTTCTTAAAAACACATCTTTTTTAAAAACTCAATTTGTTTAATAAATTGAATAAACAAAGTATGCAATTTTATACATAATCACACCTTTTTGTACATTGCGCCATAGGGTTATATTTTTCCCAAAAACTCTCATATTTGAAAAAAGAGTAGAATATTCTAGGAATCTTTCGTATTTTTGGCATAACGTTTCCCTCGTTACTCAAAATTGGGTGGACTTTACACCAATGGAAAGGTCTTGCAAATGTCTTCGTTAGTAAAACATCTGCCCCAAAAAAATGGTAAGGAATAAGGAAAAAGTCAAAACAACAAAGTTGTAGAGAATTTCATAGTCTTTCCAACGGTCTGAAATATGCCCAATTCTGAGTTATGAGTAAAACGTTATACCTAAAATATGAAATATTCTAAGAATATCTTCAGTTTTTGTTAAAAAATACATCATAGAAGAGGGTAGAATGTTATGGCACAAAATTGGTAAGATGAATAGTTTAGTACCCCTCATTTTTAAAAATCATGACTTCTAAAACACATACTTTATTTCTTAAAAAACTCTAGTTTTTAAATAACACTATTTAATTAATAAGTTGAATAAACAATGGATGAAAATTATACTTGATCACAAATATTTATAGGTTGCACACACTATTGGTAAGAAGAATTACGTAGTACCTCTCATTTTAAAAGATCACAACGTCTAAAAAAATACTTTATTCCTAAAAAAAAAAAATTTTAAAACACGCCATTTACTTAATAAATTGAATCAACAAAGTATTTAGATTCTACATGAACGCACCTTTTTACACATTGTTCATGCAATTAGTAAGAGGAATATATTAGTATCTCGCATTTTTTAAAATCATGAGTCAAAGCCAAGCTGATCAAGCTGATCAATTGTCGTTACCTGTTTGACAAAGCCAAGCTTCTCATGTCTAAACACTATGAGACATTCCACATCCTTCGTCACAATAATTCTACAACGGATACTGTGGCTAACATGGGAGCCTCTCTTCCACAAGGCCATTACAGTCAGAACGAAAACCCTCCTATCCACAAATTCATCCCTTAATGGTTTTTCGAAAGCTTCCCCTACGATTTCAAATTATGCGGCTTATATCATTGATATTTTTATCCTTCCCTCACTTCAAAAGAAGCCCCAAAGGCACCCCTCCTCTATCTCCTTTTCTCTTCTTCCCTCCCCCTTCCTTATCCTATTTCCCTTATCCCTCCTTCCCCCTCACTCTTAAACCCCTTTTATTTTCTTTTCCCCCTTCCCTTATCCCTCCATACTCCCCCCCACCCTTCACCTTGCATCACCTCCCAACAGCTAGCCTCCATTCCACGATGCTTCCCGATGGCTCCAACCATTCACTCTGTTTTCTTTCCTTCCTTCCTCCCTCCGCCGCGTGGTATAACCTCTTCCCTCTCCCTCTCTCAGTTTTTGTAGGATTAATGGCTCACCGGTTATGGGTTAAACTCCTCTCCTCCTCGCACACTCCAAGTCCCTTTGACTATTACGATATGTCTTCTCCCCACAACATTATGCAAATTCATTTCGCTCCCTCTCTCGGCTCTACTTCTCATGAGGTTGCACGAGTTCTTCTGAATGTAGTTGCAGTTGTTGGACAAGGATGGTTGCAGGATATCCTGTGGCAAGCACTCCCTCTCACCCGTTCCTTCATGAAGGAAAGGCTTGCTCTCACAGCCTTCTCCACTTGCTCTTGTTGTTCCCTCTCCATGTTGTGGTCTTCAAACCTCGGCTCTGGTACATCTCTTACACCTGAAGCACATTCTAGTAATTCGGAGAGAAGCATGGTCTTGGGTTGCCAGTGCATGGGGTGGAAGGAAGGTGCTGTGGGTACTTTGGTCTATAAAGAAATACACAAAGGTTCCTTGCTGCAGAAGGAGCTCATAGTGCTCAGTCTTATTCTCAGTGGTCTCTTGGCCGAGAACCAGGCTTGTGTCCTCGCTGGCTCTGTTCATGCCTTGCACAGTCACCTTGCACGTATAGATATCTCTACAGAAGTGGGAAGAATGTCTCAGGCTGGTGAAAGTGCAGCAATAATGGATGTAAAAAAAACCTGAGGCATCTATATGAAATGCTAGTAATTGGCATAATGGACAATAAAGAAATTGAGCGGGAGGTTAAGAGCATAGGAGAAACGGTGAGCTACACCTCTCTGCAGATCAACAATCATGACGCAAGGATAGATGATAATGAGAGCAACCTTAGAGAGATAATGGGAAAATTTGACAGGATTTAGGAAGATCTCCAGCGCCTGATTACCATGAACCAGGGTAGTAGGGTGAATGGAGCCACTGTAGCAGCTAAGCATCCAATGGAGGAAGAGTCTGTAGTTCAACCCAGGAATTTTAGAGGCAATCCTTAATCTATTTTCTTTTAATTATGGTTAAATGTTCTACTGTATTTTACTATGTAATCAGTTTATAAGGGTATATACTACACGCGACATTAGCTGTTTTAGAAAAACTCTGGGTGTAGTTTTTTGGAAAACTCCTTAGATAAGTGTCTTGTGCAGTAATTTTGATCTGCATGAACTCTTTGTTTTGCTACTTCTGTACTGAATGGCTATGTATAGCTTGTTTTATAAAAACCCTTTATAGTTTCTGTTAAAAAAAAGAGAGGAAGATATGAGTACCCCTTCTTTTTGATAAATAATGACTTTGAAAAACATTACTTTATCTCTTAAAAAATGAGACTTTTAAAAACGCCATTTGTTATCACTTTACTATCACTCATTTTTTAAAAATCGTGATTTCTAAAACAATTACTTTATTTCTTAAAAACCACATTTTTTAAAACCCCATTCTGTTTAATAAATCAAATAATCAAAGTATGCAATTTTATACATAATCACTCCTTTTGTACATTGTGCAGAAAATTGGTAAGCGGAATAGTTTAGTACCCCTCATTTTTAAAAATCATTGCTTCTAAAACAAATTCTTTCATTCTTAAAAATCACAAGTTTTTAAATAACACCATTTAATTAATAAGTTGAATAAACAAGGTATGAAAGTTATGCTTGATCATAAATTTTTATAGGTTGCACACGCAATTGGTAAGAGGAATAATGTAGTACCCCTCATTTTAAAAAATCACAACATCTAAACAACTTACTTAATTAAAAAATTTAAAAATGTCATTTATTTAATAAATTAAATCAACAAAATATTCACATTCTACATGATCAAACCTTTTTACACATTGCCATGCAATTAGTAAGAGGAATATATTAGTATCCCTTAGTTTTTAAAATCATGACTCATAAAACAATTAATTTTTTTCTTAAAAAACATGATTGAAAAAAAAATGTTATTTCTTAACGCACGCGTGATTTTGACATTTTTGAATTTGATTGGACATGTTATATTGAAATTCCATCTAAAGTCTGACACTAACATGATTGTCTCATTTTTCTAGTAACAGTGAAACAAGGAAAACAAAATCTTACCCCCTTTTTCACACATAACAGCATTGAGGTATAAGGGGTATGATACAAATGGTATCATAGCCCAAGTTGAAGCACTTGGACCTACATGGGCTGAGTGTAAAGTAAACAAGTTTCGCTAGTTTCCTTGTTTTCTTGATGTTATAATTATGAAAAGAAATCTAACCAAAAAATTTATTTTTCAGAGAAAAGGAATAGATGGGTTGGGAGCCCTTTCAATCGATAGAAGGAGATTATGCTCAAACTCAACTGACAACCTAGTCATATAAAATGAGGTAAGTACTTTTCATAGTTTGAGTAGAGACTCAACTAAAAAGGTATGAAAGAGGGTCTTAGAAAAAAATGACAGATGTACAATGCTTACGATAATATTGTTACCGACTACTAAAAGTATGCATAACGTTTATTTATTTTGTCCATTTTGAAACATGGAGGGGATAGTATAGATGCCAATATGTATATGTAGATTTTATAACCAAATCAAATTATGTATATGATTATTGAAAGACAACGATTCTTTATTAAGCCGATGACCCATCTTCGATGCACCAGTAAGGATGTTACTTAATAAAAGTTCGAGGTATTCTACTAAATGAGAATTGTGCCCCATTAAAGGTTGGTTATGTTTATTAAATGAGTGAGGAAGAAATATTCTGTTACTAATATACCTCGCACATTGATCAAATAGGAATTGTGGTGCAAATTATAAGGTGACTTTAATTTGTTAGTGACAAAAGAGTGTCTGCTTAAATGCTAAGAAATAACACTTTTTGCATAAGAATGCAAAGTATGCATTGGAAAGTTAGATCAATTTATATTTGGAAACTGAATTTAGTTTGATTCGAATATTCATTATAAATCTATAAACCTTCTTTGGTATATA
>LPNX010727271.1:183337-198496 GCA_001517045.1 Pseudotsuga menziesii
AATGTAAGTGTCTCATGAGAAGTGTACTCCAAAGTCCTAGAGGTATCTTCATGTGAGGGAATATGGGTAAATTTACGTATATGAAAATATACATATATAACTTACCTAAAATTCCTTGAGTATAGCTATTAAAAGGAACTTGATAAGTTGATCATTTAGGCGTAACTGTATTACCATTGATACTCTCTAAAAGGATTAACCGCAAGCTATTACCTATAGTAAAACGATTAAACACAAGGGAAAAGTAAGCCCAAAATAGTGGCTATGCTAAAGGCATATATTATATTGTCCATATTCTACAAATACGAATGGTATAAAATGAAGGTTAGTGGTACTATAATGTATCCTTTACATATAATTGTTACTGTACAAGAAATTGTGTTATGCAACTAATTATACATCTTCATTTGCATTATTGATCCCTTGATCCCTTGTACATTTTAACAAGAATGACAACATTCGTTACAGTATTTTTTCAAGAAAAATGAACTAGACGGCTTATGAACTTGGACTACCATTGAGCTAAGGTAAATAGCATGTTGTGTTGTACCAAATGTAATTGGTTGTATAGAAAGTGCGCACCTATATAAAAGCTCACATTTTGATGAACTAGATAAGTTGTAAGATAGGACATAAGAAGCTGAGATATGGAATTATGGTTTACCTTCAATTACTAATGTTATTGAAATTAAGGAATATTGTATGCTAACATTGAGGATATGCTAGGAACAATGTCAGTTGGAGCTGATTGTTAGAACAATATTCGCTACCATAAATAATGAGGATTAACTATGGATGATGGTGTTTACTTACTGACATTGCAGGCTTCACCAAGATTATGACCATCACTGCAATCAAGTATGCTATGGTATATAAATCTTCCTACGTATATAAGCTGTGCTCAATTGCTCAGAAACGAGTAAGGATTAATTTTTCTAGATGGGTTACAGGGTTATATAACTCATGAATGATGATTAAAATTGCTGCAACTTATTAAATTTTAATGAGTAATTAATGAAACTATGGGTTATCAATGGATGCTTTGACTAACCATGTATCTAATTCCTGAATCAGGACAACGACAGTAAAGTCATGCGAAGCACGAAGGGGTGTACGTTTTAATAGTCAAGGTTGAAATTCATACCAATACGAACAAGGAAATTTTTTTGAATGCTGTAGGAGCACAATGGTGGTAGGCAAGTGATTTCCGCATGAGCACATTGATGTTAGGCATCTATGCTGCAAGAGCACAATGGTTTTAGGTAAGCGATTGCTGTGTGAGCACATTGGTGTTACTCATATGGCATGGTAAGAATAAGACCTAGGCAAAATTGGACATCTGGAAGACAAGACACTGTTTGATGTCACTGAGGAGAAAATTTTAACTAGTAGTTAAAAGGGAGAGTAACCTCAGGTATTGTTGCAAGCCCACACGAGAATGGAAAATGAAAACTCAAAAGAGTTTGGAAAAACAAAACAAACGTAAAACATGTTAATGAAATTCCAGGTAATTAGGCTATTACATGCTTAATGTGTAATGGGGAGAAAGGATTCTCCTCAGGTCAAAGACGACATAACCATCCAAAGGTTGGATATAAAAATAACACCCAAAGGAAGTAATTATGTTTTATTGATGAACAAATTGTGTTATGTAAATGATTGGGTATTACGACACCATTGAAAAATAGGAAACTGCAGATTGTTGGGATCTATGGCTTTTCTTTAAATAATAAATTTTTGGACCTGATTTATGGAATAAAAGTTTGGCCTAGACCCGAACCTTGTGCAGGAAACCGCAGGCCTTGAATGATAGCAACTTAAGAAGGAACATGAAAGATCGGCACAGATTAGATCAGAATAGATGAAGCAAGAAAGACAGCTGATTAGAAGAAGAAAAAAAAAATGGGCAGAAAACAAGAACACCAAGGACGGTGTTGTTTTTAAGGGGGAAAGAATGTAATGTCCCTCTTGTGCACCTTAATTATTTTGTAAATTGTGAATGATTATTGTACTTGTTTTGGTGAGGAGCTCAAGGCCAAGGCCCCACTAGAAACAAGACCTGGAAATCTATTATTTACGTAAGGGGTAAAATTAGGAAACTTAAGGGATTATTGCAACTTAATCAACAGGGAACTAAATCCACTAAAGGGGAAACTTTAAAACAGTGAGGGGATCCTTGCGAATCAAAAGAAGATTATACGTTTTAACAACCTAAACTCTTAGGCATCATCCTAGGTTGAGATAATTCCTAAGTTGACAAATGCACCTTTTGGGCGTTTAAGATAATTCTACCTAATATGCCTTAAGGCATCAAATGCCAAGAAGTTCCCCTAGAATTTTAATCTAGAAGCTCCAGCTCTTATATTATGAAAATAGTATAGTCATCTTAAAATTTATTAAGAGAATACGCTTCTAGAGGCTTAACTACCTAAATAAATCTTCCAAGATGTATTGGTGCTTTAATGGGGGGGGACTTACTTCTATGAGCATAGAATTAAAATGTGCTCTATATACCTAGATACATATATATGTATAGTACCCTTGATAAAGGAGAGAAAAGAATAGTTATGTTAACAAATCCTCTAAGGGAAAAGTAGGCAGCCATTTTCTTGCTAACTAGCATAGAACCACATTTTCCGAGGCAAGTGCTAGCTTGGATAAAAAGAAAGTTGAAAATAATTTTTTTATAATAATTAGGTAGCTATGAGGGGTTCTTATATACTCCCTTATGTGACTGCCTATCCCTGGATTATTTGGGGAAACACAAAAAGGTCACACTTGTCTGGTTTGTCTCCTTCGAAGATGGCATATCCCTTCGGTTGAGTTTTGTTTTGGGAAAGGGGGAATCACCCTTGCATTAGGGTATCTTTATTTTGGACTTTACCCTAGATGACATCCCTTAAATTCAGCATGCCTTGGATTCCACAGGATTTTAGGAAGAAACTTACCCTAGTTGGCAAGAAAAAGAAAAAAAAAAGGAAAAAGTGTTAGCAGGGCAGTTTATGGCATTAAAATCCAACAGCGTGATTTTTGGGAGAGAGATCGATTTTCAGCACAATGTAAGGAGGGAATTTGTCAATTTAACACCTCCTCCATAATAACAACTTCCACATTCTTTTCCTTTACTCCAATTAAATATCTACTGGGATACAAGAGAGAGGAGCACTGTGATTGCAGAGGTTAGCACACATTAGGAGGAAAATGCTCGGTTTTTTTTACAAGGAGGGGAGATCGATTGGGGGGAGGGGAAGATACCTACATTATAAGGAGAGGGGACCTTGACAGATATATACACCGATGGAAACTGTTGGCTCGTTCCATTCTGCTCAGTATGCCCGAAGCCGTGTGTTATGGACATCAAATTGGACTGAGTATGGCATCTAATGTTGAAGATATTAGTGGTGAACGAGTGGTTTCTCCTGTGAGGGGGGACTCAGTAGTTGGAGAGGCATTTTTATGGAGATGACTACCAGGGAAGAGGTAGAGTGCAGCTCCGAAGAAAGCATTTGCCTCCAACTTGAGAAAACAACAAGAAAAATTTATGGATCAATAACTCCATACTTCTTGGTTGCCATGAATGTCACGGTTCAGGAGTTCAAATTCAGGGCACCACACATTGAGGTAAACACTCCCCATCAATGCATGCTTTACATTTGGAGTCTGAAATTTTACTACTATTTATTGGATAGATTAGTGGGTGTCCTCTGCGCTGAGTTAATCCAAGATTTATATTTATACTTTCCATGTATATAGATGAGGGTAACCACCGCATTGCTGGAATTCCCAGTATGTTGGTTTACATAGAAAAATAATTCTGATGACAACCTCTGTGTAGGGTTATCTCCAAGCCGCTCCTTATTTCTCCCACTTACACTATTTTTTTTTAAGGAAAGCAAACCTTGTTTTTGCTGGGGGTTTTCAACATATATATTTAATCATTTTCAGTTATTGATCTAAAGCTTCCGCTTTACTGAATCAGCCCCAACCTTCATGTGCATGAAATGTGTTTTCCTCAGGATTCTAAGTCCTTTCAAGTGATTCCAGCCTACCTGTGTGTATGGACGAATATGGGTGTAAAACCACTGCATAGGACTGGAAGAATCAGAAACTCCCCCTAGAATGGACTGAGTATAAATCCTTGCACATGCCTCTAAAGTATAAATCTCTATGTAAAATCGATAAAGTCATTGCCATAATAAGACAGACCTTAAGGAGGTCCATTCTATGTGAATTACATATTTATATATATGCATGCATGAGGATGGAACGTAAGGAGGGAAATCTATATAATATATATATATGCATAAAACTATATTGTGTTAAGTCATCTCAACTCGGCCAAGAGTTTTCTTCCTTGTTGTTTTGGAAACATGAAGCTAATGCTCATATCTTTAAACCTGGTAAACAGTTAGGCATTTTGCTAGGAGTTGTATAAGTAAATGACTGGATAAATGCAGCATGGTATGTGAATAAGTATAGATAATCATCCTTACATGGAATCATCCTAACATTGATATATCCCAAAAACATGGTAAATAGATATAGAGATGGATAGTATGAGTGTATGGAAAATTTTTCACCATGGTACCGGTAGTGATTTTTTTAAAGAACAACCATACATAGTACAACTATGGGTAGAGTTGTTTGTAGAGTGGATTTAAGGAGTAAAGGCTAGGGTGAAACATTTAGCCTTAAATTGCATTAAGGATTCATACCAATCGGTAAGGGAACAACCCTAGCCCTATGTAGGCTAGTGATTATATAAAAATAAAACTGAAAACAAAGGGAAGGCTCCAATCTTGAATCTAGTCTTGAGTTTAAAAATCGGTTGCAAAACATTGTTCATTATTGTGTTGCATCAAGAACTGGCAATAGATCTATCTGATTTTCTAGTTTATGTTTAGAGGTACTCTCAGTGAGAGACTCCGCAAGGATAAATGAAAGAAAATATGGCAACAATGATGTTGCGGATTGTAATTGTTTTTAATAAATAAAATCACATGATGCGACTGTTTGGTGGATGTAACCCTGAGTTTGGGGTGAACCACGTATATTGGGTATTCTTTTGTTTATGTCTAAATGTCTCATTTTCCCTTAATTGCTTATGTACTTAGAATTTTGTTTTGCACATTGATTAATTCCCTTAGAAATAATGATAAGGAATGTTATTGTTATCATGATGATTTCTTCCCGCACATTTGGACGTTTTCGAAGAATTATGATGATGAAGTGCTTATAGTTATGAATAAAATTTTGAGGTGACTACATTTAAGAAATTATCATCAATTGGATTAAATATTGTGCAAATATGTTATTGATATGAATTAATTGGAAGCAAACAATGAATAGTTCATGAAATAGAACATTTTACTTAAGAGGATGGTAGTCCTATCACCAAGTACCTTTGATGATGGTTGCCTTGTGGCTAAGATTAACTATCCGAATAGTGAATTTAGTTTCCATAAGAGACCCATATGTTAGTTGAAGAAATGTATGTAACACTATGGTTAAAAGAAAGGTTGAGTGTGTTATCAAATGACGGTCTAAAAGTTGCACCTAAGTATTCAGCCATTAGGAGGAATACATAACGAGGTATAGTTAGTAGGAATAAATGCATGTTTGGTTTATGTAATCAATAGCAAATCCTAGTGGATTGGATGTGAATGGCATGTTTGGTTTCAGATGAGTAGGGTAGATGTAAATTGTCGAATGATCGTTATACAGCGCGCGTGATTTTGACATTTTTGAATTTGATTGGACATGTTATATTGAAATGCCATGTAAAGTCTGACACTAACATGATTGTCTCATTTTTCTAGTAACAGTGAAACAAGGAAAAAAAATCTTACCCCCTTTTTCACACATAACAGCATTGAGGTATAAGGGGTATGTTACACGGAATAGTTTAGTATGCCTCATTTCTAAGAATCATGAATTCTAAAACAACTTGTTTAATTCTTAAAAATCACAAGTTTTTAAATAACACCATTTAATTAATAAGTTGAATAAACAAAGTATGAACATTATACTTGATCACAAATTTTTATAGGTTATACACACAATTGGTAAGAAGAATAGGGTAGTACCCCTCATTTTAAAAAATCACAACGTCTAAACAAATTACTTAATTAAAAAAAATATATATATATTTTTTAAAAACGTCATTTATATAATAAATTAAATCAACAAAGTATTCACATTCTACATGATCAAACCTTTTTATACATTGTCATGCAATTAGTAAGAGGAATATATTAGTATCCCTCATTTTTAAAAATCATGACTCATAAAACAATTAATTTATTTGTTAAAAAACGTGATTTTTTAAAATGTCCTAGGTATTTAATAAATGGAATAAACAAATTTTGCACATGCTACACAATCTCACCTCTTTATAAATTGGGGACACAATTTGTAAGAGGAATATCTTAGCACCCCTCGTTTTTAAAAATGGCATTTTCTAAAATGTTATTTATTTAATAAATGGAACCAAAAAAGTATCCACATTCTACATAATGGAACCTTTTTATACATTACACATGCAATTGGTAGGTGTTAGAGTCTAGTGTCCCTTCTTTTTAAAAATAAAGTATTCTAAGAAATTTTTATTTATTAAAAAATAATACTTTCTAAAATATGACATTTGTTTATGGATTCAAATTAACAAAATATGTACCTTATACATGATCACACAATTTTATAGCTTGTGCATGCAATTGTCCAGAGGAATATCTTTGTACCCCTCATTTTTAGAAACCGTGTTGGCTAAAAAAATTATTTGCTTCTTAAAAACAAGACTTTTTAAAAAACACCATTTGTTTAATAATTTGAATCAATAACGTATGTACATTCCTCATAATAAAATAGTTTTATACATTTCTTACACAATTTGTAAAAGGAAGAGGTTATTACCCCTTGTTTCTAAAAATATTGACTAAAGATTTTTTTCCTTTCTTTCTTACAAAACATGACTTCAAAAAACGCATTTGTTTAATCAAGAAAATAGAAAAAGTATGCACATTTTCCATAATTCCACATTTTATGAGTTGTGCATGTTATTGTTAAAAGGACCAACCTAGTACCCATAGTTTTGAAAATTAACAAATTCTAAACAAATTAGTTTATTACTTAAAAAAGACTTTTTACAAAATGAATTTTGTTTACCAAATTGAATAAACAAAGTAACAAGATTCTACATGAGTGCACATTTTTATATGTTGCACACACAATTGGTAATAGGAATATATTAGCACCCCTTGTTTTAAAAAATCTCAACTTCTATTTTTTTTAAACACGACTTTTAAAAAAATGAGACTTTTTTAACATTTCGAATAAAAAAAATATACACATTCAGCATGCACGCACCATTTTATACATTTTGCACACAAATTGTGTCAGGAATATCTTAGTACCCTTGTTTTTTTAAAATCATGTTTAAAAAAAATTACTTTATTTCTTAAAAACACAATATAAAAAAATGGCATTTCTTTAATAAATCAAATAAATAGAGTATGCACATTCTACATAATCACACCTTCCTATACTTTTTGCACACAATTGATAAGAGGAACAGTTTAGTACCCCATGTTTTTAAAAGTTATGACTTGCAAAAAAATTATATTATTTCCTTAAAAACAAGAGTTTTTAAAAAAACACCATTTGTTTAATAAATCAAATAAACAAGCTTTGTGCATTCTACATTATCACACCCCTTTATAGGTTGTGTACATAATTGGTAAGTTGAATAACTTACTACCACTCATTTTCAAAAAGAAGGAGTTCCAAATAAATTACTTTAATTGTTAAAACAAAGAGATTTAAAAAAATGCTACTTCTTTAATCAATCAAATAAACAAAGTATGCACACTATACATAATCATACATTTTCATACATTGGATAGAAATTTTGTAAGAGGAAGAGATTAGTACCCTTGATTTTCGAAAATCATAACTTAAAAAAAAATTAGTTTATTTCTTAAGAACAAGGACATTTTAAAAAACTCATTTCTTTAATAATTGCTATAAACAAAGTATACACTTTCTACTTAATCATAGATTTTTAGAGTTTGCGGATAAAATTCATAAGAGAAATAGATTGTTACCCCTCATTTTTAAAATTTACAACATGAATTTTTGAAAAATGCATTTGTTTTAAAATTTGGACCAACAAAGTATGAAAATTCTACATGATCGCACATTTGTATACATTGCACTCACAATTTGTGGAAGTAACATACTAGTAACACTTTTTTTTTAAATCACGTTTTCTATGGAAAATTATATTATTTATGAAAAAACATTACTTTTTATCAAACTACATTTTTTTATTAAATCAACTTAACAAAGTATGCACATTTCTATATAATCAAACCTTTAAATACATTTTGCACACAATTTTAGACATGAAGAGCTTAGTACCACTTGTTTTAAAAACCATGACTTCTAAAAGATTACTTTATTTCTTAAAAAACTTGATTTAAAAAAATTACATTTCTTTAATAAATCAAATAAACAAAGTATGTGCATTATGCATAATAGCACCTTTGAATACATTGCGCACATAGATGGTAAGATGAAGAGCTTAGTACACCTTTTTAAAAATCATGACTTTGAAAAACATTTCTTTATCTTTTTAAAAATGATACTTTAAAAAACACCATTTGTTTAATGAATGAAATAAGCAAAGTATGTACATTCTGCATTATAACACCTTATTATGGGTTGTGCACTCAATTGTTGGGAGGAATAAATTACTGTCACTCATGTTTTTTAAAATAGCAGTTTCTAAACCAATTACTTTATTTCTTAAAAAACACATCTTTTTAAAAAACCCCATTTGTTTAATAAATTGAATAAACAAAGTATGCAATTTTATACATAATCACACCTTTCTGTACATTGCACCATAGGGTTTTATTTTTCCCAAAATGTCTACTATTTGAAAAAAGAGCAAAATATTGTAGCAATCTTTCGTATTTTGGGCATAACGTTTCGCTCGTTACTCAAAAATGGGCGGACTTTAGAACATTGGAAAGGTCCTACAAATGTCTTTCTTACTAAAATGCTCACCCCGGAAAAACAGTAAAGAATCAGGAAACACTAAGAAAAAGAAAGTTGTAGAGAATTTCATGGCCTTTCCGACAATCTAAAGTACGCCCAATTCTGAGTTATGAGAAAAATTATAACTAAAATATGAAATATTCTAGGAATCTTTTAACTTTTTGTTAAAAAATATACATTATAGAAGAGGGGTAGAATGTTATGGCAGAAAATTGGTAAGATGAATAGTTTAGTACCCATCATTTTTAAAAATCAAGACTTCTAAAACACAGACCTTAATTCTTCAAAAACACTAGTTTTTAAATAATGCTATTTAATTAATAAGTTGAATAAACAAAGCATGAAAGTTATACCTGATCACAAATTTTTATAGGTTCCACACACTATTGGTAAGAGGAATTACGTAGTACCTCTCATTTTAAAAGTTCACAAAATCTAAAAAATTAATTTATTCCTAAAAAAAAATAATTTTTTAAAAACGCCATTTACTTAATAAATTAAATCAACAAAGTATTCACATTCTACATGATCACACATTTTTACACATTGTTCATGTAATTAGTAAGAGGAATATATTAGAATCTCGCATTTTTTAAAATCATGACTCATAAAATGTAATGTCCCTATTATATACCCCTAAGAAAATTGTTGTTTATAAATATATGTTGTACTCACTCTTGTGGCGAGGAGCTCAAAGCCAAGGCCTCGCTAGTAAAAGTGATAAAAATTAAATATGTTCTAAAGTTCCAAGTTGGAGGCTTAGGATGTGGAAACAACTTATCGAAAGGGAATTTGAGCCTATGAAGGCAAAAGAGTAAGATTAGGGATCGCCTATTTTTATTACTATAATCAGCCCAAACTAAACTACCACAGCCTAGCCTTTAGCTTTAAGTATGATTGAGCGATTATAGAGGCGAATTACTTTATTTTGACTTCTTCATGAAAAAAGTAAATGGGGGTGGGAATTGTTTTTAGGCAGATATATTATATATAAAAATATTATATATAACAAGCAAAGAAAATGAACTCCATATACAAGTAGATATGTGAAGGACATATGCATAATAAATGAGCACTATATTATGCATGTGTATATATATCTAAATACGAGAGTATTCTATATATTAGAAAAGGGAACCCCTTGTATAAATATATAAAGAGCCCTACTTACAATGGAGTAGTAATGATTTTGGAGGTTATATGGAAAAGAAAAACAATTATATATATATATATATATTCTTAACGACTGACATATCCTTTTCAATCTCCTTTGATTATGGAGGTAGGTAATGATGGTGGAATACCGTTACTTGAATCATGGCCAATAACCACAGAGGCGTTAATTACCTTCCGTGACTTGGCTTTGACTGGAGAAAGAGACGTTGATTATGGGTGGGATCCTGGGAGGTTTTATTCCTTGCCCTGATATTTAGTCACCAATAGTGGATGCGTTACCAGAAATGAATGACCATCAATTTTGGAGACATTATGTCTTTTGCAGGAGTTAACAGACTATCAAAAGAGATTGATGAGAGGAAGTTATTTAAGGACTGTTGAAAGAAGGTTTTGGGGGGGGGAATACGGGTGAAAATGGGCCTTTGCAAATTGATGGCGCGGTAAGGATCCATTCAAAACCCTGGTGGCCTGTGTGAATCGCTCTTGAGGAAGGAGTCGCACCTTAACCTCTGCAACCTGGGAATATAGCTGAATGATCAAAATGGTGAGTGTGGAGATAGAGATGGTGTTCTCGTTACTCCTGGTGTCTCTCCTGGCCGCATTTGTTCTCATCGGCAAAGGGACTCCTAGATTTGTGGCAGCCAAGCCCTCGTCAACCAGGTCACTGCACGTTATTCTCAAGTGAGTCAGGTTTTATCTTAGCAATTCTTCTTGTCTAGTTTAAATATCGATGTTGTTTTCATCTATTTATCATGATCGCTGGCAGCTCCAGATAATCTTTTGACCAGCAGTAAAATATTAAACCATATGCCATCATACCCCACTTAAAAGCAATTGGTCTCTATGTTGGTAGGTTTTATAGATGTTTTCTTGGAATGTGTTCTAGGGACAACCTGGAGTAGTTGTTGTAAGAGAATCAGGTTCAAATCTGGACAAGCTATCTGCAGTAAAAACAAAACTTGTGTCCCCATCCAATACTAGTGAAAGTACCAGCAACGTTTATTAGGCCATCTCGTTAATAAATGGGTATAAGTCGGGATCAACAATGTCCCTTGAATTATTATTTTTAAATCCTAGATTGTGTAGGTGAATGTTCATTAGAACCAAGAGATAGGTTAAAGTGATGCCCCAGGAAAGGGGAGTCCCTGTAGGTGTAATGCCCCATATTAATTAATGATTAGTAGTAAGTGCTTTTAATTAATTTAAAAAAAAATAAAATTATTAAGGTTAATTATTAAGTATTTATTATTTAGTTATTAATAAATAATAATTAAAAAAATTGTGATTATCATTACCTTGCCGCTCAGTATAAAACATAGGTAAACCACAATGTAAAATTCTAGGACATTCGGTTAGGTGTGTAACACATACCATTTAAGAAAAAATAACACATGTCAAACAAAAATTTAACTACAGTGCCCAAGAATAAGAATAACATAAATTAATGAAAGGGGCGGTGGAAGAAGGAAGGCGGTGGGGGAAGGAGGTATAAGGGAAATTTTTACGGAAGAACAGGGCAAGAAATTTTTACGGAAGAACGGGAGTGAAGAAATTTTTATGGAAGAACTGAGAGGAAGAAGGGAGAAAATTTTGGGATTAACTCCACGCAGATTTGTACTCTGAGTGAAGGAGGTTGCTGTCCATTTTATTGGTACGTGGGCTCGTGTAATATCCCTCTCCTATGCCCTGGAATATTCTGTAATTTTTGCATAGTATTGTATGAGGGTTTCTGGGTGAGGAGCTCAAGTGCCAAGGCCCCACTCGAAGAAAAAAACCTAAAAGATAGGTAAAGGTTTATTAACACAAAAACTGACAAACTAAGCCTTCATAAAAGATAAGATATTTAATTTAAATCTATTAAGTTAACCTTATTAATTTAGGGTGAACGGATGGAAACTAAAGGGGAAGTATTTAATAAGAAGGATATATGGATCCCACAGTCAAAAGAACATTCTAATGAATGAATGGTTACAAGGTGAATTGTTCGCCTAATATAAATTGATTAAGGGATATAATATATATATATATATATATATATAAATCGTTGTTGTATTAATTTAACAAAGAGCACAAAGAAAAATTTAAAAGACAAATAATATTAATTGAGAGAACGTGGAGTATCATGACAAAACGAAGGAAAAGTATAATATTAAATCCCCCTTATGTTTCGGGCTTTAACCTTGGCATAATTAGAAGGGAGGTTCAGCTTGAATGAGGGAAAATAAAATATTCCCTGAACCTTGACAGTCGTGACTATTTAGTGGCTGAAACTGTCGCTTGAATCTGTGCTTTGATCTTGGCATGAATTAAGGAGAGGCTCAGAAAGGAAGTAATGGCCAACAACCTTGACAGTTTTAACCTCTTAGTGGTGGAACGGTCGTTTTGACCGAGGCCTTACTTAAATAATTTACTGGGGAAGAAGGGGGGTGCGCGGGGAGAGAATAAAAATAAAAAAAATCTCTAAGCTTGAGTAGGAAACCAGAGGAAGGCACTCCTGACATGATTGGGGATTTTCTTTTCTGCCTGGGTCTTGGAGACAAGGAGAAGGAACCTGCGATTTCAGGTTTACTGATTGTGTTTTGTTTGAAAGGTATGCTTCTGCCTGTTTGGGACATAGGATTTAACCTGGTATGCGTTGAACCTAATTATATATCTTGATCGCTAAAGGTGCAGATCTGTGTGTGTGACTTACCTCTATGTGTTGAATTATTGTAGCTAAGTAATTGATTTAAAATCACAGTGTATTTTATTGTAGAACCCAATTTGTTTACTTGTGAGAACCCCGCAAATTGAATGTAGACTGTTATGTATTTAGAATTGTATCTGGATCTAACACTTGACATGGTTATCTTGGATTTCATGGTAAATTCGATTTGCCAAAGGGTTAAGGTCGCTGGGTATTTTGGATTTGAATTCGGATCTAGTTTTTGGAAGTTTACCTTAGATTCTTCTCACAACTCAGATCTTCGAGTTTTGTTTTATATAAAATTATCTCTACATGTTCGAGTGGGAGCTATGCCTTTAGAAAAGGAAGAAAACATTTGTGCGCTTTCCTGAAGGAAGAGCTCTGCACTTTTTCAAAGGAAGATATCTGTGTTTTTTTTTGGCAAGAATATCTCTGCGTCTTTCAAGCATTTTTGAAAGAGAATATTTCAGCATTTTTAAGAGAGGATATCTTTGTTTTTGGAGGAGAATTTCTCAGCGTTTTCAAGAGGCGATCTCTGCGTTCTGATAAGTGATTAATCCCTGAAGTTATTTTCCTGTGTTTTGTTGATCAAGACGATCTACAATCTCTATGTTGGACCTAAGTTACACCTCCCCAAGTTTCGACCAATATGTATACCTCTCGGCGTTTGGATAAAAGGGAATCAACCCTTCAATATCCGTGAGGGAGTGCTTGTGCCAAGGATTAATTGGATCATTCCAGATGCGACTTACAAATAGTATTTCAGCGAGCTATGTAAGTTTGACTTTTATGACTACGTTTTTTTAAAAGGTATGGATCACAGTATTAGTGAGACCCCATGCCTTCATCTTGGATTCTGTTGAAAAATGGTTATTACACATGAGGCTTGATTCCTAACGTTTGAAAACATTTTCTTGGTAGTGGCCGCATTGCTTGCATTCTCGATTTTTCCCATTAACAGATCCAGAATAACAGTTTAGATGTGCTTGGACCGGACTATGTGTCTTATTGTGTAGCGATCCAGCCTTTCCATATAAGTATTCTAGATTTTCATTTGCTAATGTGGAATGAAACCCTATATGCGATTTGTATTGGAAAATGTGTCTGGATAGAGCTTCAGTCTAGCATTCCCACATTCACCTTTCAGTGCAGATCTAGGAGTAAACCATAGATGCGATTTACCTAAACATTTGACTATGTATTTATTTATTTTTTTGGGGTCTAGCATTTCCAGGTTATTTTTGGGATGTGCATTTTATTCCTGTATTCTTGTGGTTATGCCTTATGCTTGGGTCGAACCATGATTCTGGATCCACCACTATACCAAAGATCAATTTCGAAAGATAAAACTATTTGTTTGAATAAAGTAGTTAAACCTTCTCCCATTATTCTAACAGAGATGGAACATTTGGGGATTGTTTCCCTATATTATTAAGAGCAATCTACTCCACTATGGGTTATTGGAAACTCCATTGCTAAATGATATATTATCTTTATGAACTAGGATCTATCGAGAATAAATCCTTTATGAGCTGGATATAAGGAAAAGGAGATTGTTTAGTTGCAAGAGGCTCTCTGCGAAGAGTCTTGTGGCATGGTCAACCGGCCATGGATGAGCCGTGACTTTGTAAGTACTTAATTTATGATAAATAAATGAAAAGAATAACTACTTTTGTGGACGTAGCCTCGTGGACGAGGTGAACCACGTGAATGTGTTTTGTCTCATTCTTATTATTATGTAGTGCATGCTTATTTCTTTTACATGATGATGCTATTATGAATGCAGTATAATGGCTTATAATTGATGGATAAGGTCACTAAACATGTTTTTGGAGACACCTATTCTGAAAACTCATGACTTAAAGCATTGATGTACTTTGGGTATTTTACATATGGTATCAGAGCGAGGTTGAAACGCTAGGGCCTATTGGGCTCAAAAACGCTCCAGCATGCTTCATTTTAACTAACGATTGAATTTTTCTCTCTGACCCCGAAAACCAACAAGTTCCCACTGTTCGTCTCATCTAGAATGAGAATCTTGATATCGGCAGAATGGATGGAATTGATATCAGCAAAATGGATGAAGTCGCGGTGTCATATAAATTGGCAGAAATGAATGTGGAGATGAAGAAAGATGGAAGGTTCAAGCTCTTGTCCTGCAATAGCCATGGATGCGGATGATGGTAGCGAGTGCTTCCTTTGTGTAATATGTCTGTAAGTTTGGTCCCGATATTAAC
>LPNX010727271.1:199339-219032 GCA_001517045.1 Pseudotsuga menziesii
TTTAGGTGATCCACCTATCAATTATTTAAATGTTCAAGTTATTAAAAGGGCGTGAACAAATCGATATAGGGTTTAGCCATGGCTTGGATTTGTGCTTTGTTAAAACTCTTTTTTTTATGACCACGATTTCAGGAAAAATGCCAATCTGGTAGTGTTATTTATTGTAATAATCCATTATGACAAAAGCGGGTGGTGTCTGTCAGGGATGTAAATTATGACCAAAGAACGAAACATATAAACATTTCAATTTACAGCCTACATCTTTTAATGTACTTTGTTTTGTCTGAGAAGTTCGACACCCTGATGATTTAATGTTCAGTGTTTAGTCAATAACATTGCTGACTTTAAATTTTTTTTCACAAATACAAACGTCGTTGTGAATACTTTTGCTAGCAAGTACTGCTTGTGAGTGCTTTGGCACTGATAGCATCTTCTTCTGGAGGTAAAAACATGATTCCTTACTTTATTTTGTCTTTTGAGCTGAAAAGGTGTTGGTCCTTTGGTTATTAAGTAATGGACCCTTAGACTGTGATGGGATCCAGATTCCTTCAAGAAGCCAGAGGTAGATAGAGTCTAGAACGTTCATTAAGTTTTATATCGCTCTTTTCCTTGCAGCCAAGTACATAAAACTTATGGAAGTTGGTAGACCTTAAGAGTTTGACTTTTATGTACTGCTGAATGCTGTGGATTTTGACATTATGCTTCATTTATCTCTTTTGCCATCATGAACAGCAAATACTAGTCCAGAATCCAAACAAGTGGTTCCCCTTGACCTAAATTGTAACAAAACAGTCCAGTTATAAAGGTTAAGATCTGGCACAAAATTCAATCACCCCTGGGAATTCTCTAATGGTATGTGATGCCTTTTTATGCAGATTGAGGGTATATATATGTTTGTTGATAAGAATGCTTGAAAGATAAAAGAATGTCGAAGTTAATTTTTCACAAGCTAGTTTATGCATGTAAATATTCCATTGCTTTTGTTCTATTCCTATTATACCATCCTTAAACTGGTTATGGTATGTGCTACCTTTCTATGCAGGTTGATGTTATTTATGATTTTTGATAGTCATGCTTGAATACAAAAAAAAATGTTAGTATATGTAGTATGCACTATAACTATTCTCTATGTCCAGTGATTGCTAATCTTTGACAACTAAAATAAGCAAAGGTGTCTTACATCTTGTAGATAAATGGTATGTTTTCATTACCAGAAAAAATATATATATATAAGCTTATGATTTTAAATCATACAAAAGTATAGACATCTATATATTTCAGGATAATCATGTGATGGCGTTATTCATTCATTTCTACATCTACAGCTAAAAGCTAAAAGTAGGCGCAGGTGTCTTGTGCCTTTTTGAAAGATGGTATGCTCTGGAAAGATGCCTTGCCAGCATTGTGACATAAAAATGTTGATTTTTGTAAATCCCTTATCTGTGGTTTTGATCTTAGTTCCCATCTATAGAAAAGGTATGCATCTTTTATTTTAATTATGGATATTGTAGAGGTGACAGTTTAACTAAGATAATTGTTTAATTGGTCTTTTCGATTGGGATTTCCTGACCTTCTTGTGGTGAGGCTTATTGCAGGCAATTTACTTTGTTTAGAATTGTTAACAGAGTTTGATGTTGGTCTTATGGCATTGACAAAGCACTTAAAAGTTCAAATGTAGTATATATAAAATTGTAGCTATGGATGAATTTTTCTGTTGTAATAAATTGAGGTTAATGAGTAAATGCATTGTCAAAACTCTCAAGTTTGATGTGTTTTCTTGCAAGTGGTGTTAGTATAAGAAAATGAAAAGAGGAGTAAGGAATAACCTTCTGTATGGTTTACAAGGTTATATATTTCATGAATGGAAATTCAAATCAATGCTAACTAGGAAACTATGATAGTTGATTATTTTGAGATATCCGCAATATGATAAACTGATACCCATAGAATGCTTGCAGGCATGGAAAATTATGGCCATGAGAAAAGGCTAAAGCTCCAGGACTATGATGGGTTAAATCTCATGTGTATAATGTTATCACCAGAAGAGGGAGTGGTGATGGAGGTAGTGGTTAAAATCTACCTTGTTTTCCCCCGAGCCAGCGAGGGACCATTATGCATTCTGGGGACGCCTAGATGTAAGACATGTGGTTAAGACTCATTCCACACACAATAGAGGACTGTCACATGAGTTGGGGGACTTTGTGAAGAGAATAACCTCTAGGCGCTGTGGAGGTGTGCGAGAATGGAGTGCCTCAGCTTGGTGAAGCACCCTGAAGAGCACAAAAAGGAGATACTGCTAAGAGGGGTACAGGGTATCGTCCTTGTGTTGGGTGGCTTGAGTTGGCACTTAGTGTGCTGTGATGAAGGAACATCCAGAGAAAGAATAATGACAAGCACCCTGAATAGCACAGAGGAGATACACGAAGGGTTGGTATCGTCCTTGTGTTGGGTGGCTTGAATTGGTACTTGGAGTACTGTTGGCACATGATGTGCTAGGATGGAGGACATCCAAAGAAAGGAACAATGCGGAAAAATGTATGTGCATTGCAGGTAAACTTGTACCGATAAGGTAATATGTTGATTGATTGACATTATTGATATAATGGGATTCCAATGCTTGTAGTCATGTTTTGTTGATGTATCAATTGCATTATTGGGTAATATGGCACCAATGAACATTAGAAAATTGCAGATTGCAAAAGAATCTATGACTTTTTTTTAAGTTGAATTGTGATTTGGACATGAATTACTGAATGGAATAAGTTGTAGTTATGATGCTCCAAAAGACTTGCTAATTACGTTCATGATGAATTGATTCTTATCTATGTGAAATTTGGGTAGACCCAATTTTTTTTGCAGGTCCTACGAACCCACAAGGATCAGAAAAGAAAAAACTGGAAGAGAGATCCGAGCAAGGTGAACCAAGAAGAGATGAGTCTAGAAAAGAATAAAAGATTTGTCGAAGAAACAAGAAACACCGAGGACGTGTTCTTTCTTTTAGGGGGGAAGGATGTAATATCCCTCTCCTATGCCCTGGAATATTCTGTAATTTTTGCATATTATTATATGAGGGTTTCTGGGTGAGGAGCTCAAGTGCCAAGGCCCCACTCGAAGAAAAAAACCTGAAAGATAGGTAAAGGTTTATTAACACAAAAACTGAAAAACTAAGCCTTCATAAAAGATAAGATATTTAATTTAAATCTATTAAGTTAACCTTATTAATTTAGGGTGAACGGCTGGAAACTAAAGGGGAAGTATTTAATAAGAAGGATATATGGATCCCACAGTCAAAAGAACATTCTAATGAATGAATGGCTACAAGGCGAATTGTTCTCCTAATATAAATTGATTAAGGGATATAATATATATATATATATATAAATCATTGTTGTATTATTTTAACAAAGAGCACAAAGAAAAATTAAAAATACAAATAATATTAATTGAGAGAACGTGGAGTATCATGACAAAACGAAGGAAAAGTATAATATTAAATCCCCCTTATGTTTCGGGCTTTAACCCTTGCATAATTAGAAGGGAGGTTCAGCTTGAATGGGGGAAAATAAAATATTCCCTGAACCTTGACAGTCGTGACTATTTAGTGGCTGAAATTGTTGCTTGAATCTGTGCTTTGATCTTGGCATGAATTAAGGAGAGGCTCAGAAAGGAAGTAACAGCTAACAACCTTGACAGTTTTAACCTCTTACTGGCGGAACGGTCATTTTGACTGAGGCCTTACTTAAATAATTTACTGGGGAAGAAGGGGGGTGCGCGGGGAGAGAATAAAAATAAAAAAAATCTCTAAGCTTGAGTAGGAATCCAGAGGAAGGCACACATGACATGATTGGGGATTTTCTTTTCTGCCTGGGTCTTGGAGACAAGGAGAAGGAACCTGCGATTTCAGGTTTACTGATTGTGTTTTGTTCGAAAGGTATGCTTCTGCATGTTTGGGACATAATATTTAACCTGGTATGTGTTGAACCTAATTATATATCTTGATCGCTAAAGGTGCAGATCCGTGTGTGTGACTTACCTCTATGTGTTGAATTATTGTAGCTAAGTAATTGATTTAAAATCACACTGTATATTATTGTAGAACCCGATTTGTTTACTTGTGAGAACCCCACAAATTGAATGTAGACTGTTATGTATTTAGACAAGATCTGGATCTAACACTTGACATGGTTATCTTGGATTTCATGGTAAATTCGATTTTCCAAAGGGTTAAGGTCGCTGGGTATTTTGGATTTGAATTCGGATCTAGTTTTTCGAATTTTACCTTAGATTCTTCTCACAACTCAGATCTCTGAGTTTTGTTTTATATGAAAATATCTCTACATGTTGGAGTGGGAGCTATGCCTTTAGAAAAGGAAGAAAACATCTGTGCGCTTTCCTGAAGGAAGAGCTCTGCACTTTTTCAAAGGAAGATCTCTGTGTTTTTTTTTGGCAAGAATATCTCTGCGTCTTTCAAGCATTTTTGACACTTTTTCAAAGGAAGATCTCTGTGTTTTTTTTTGGCAAGAATATCTCTGCGTCTTTCAAGCATTTTTGAAAGAGAATATTTCAGCATTTTTAAGAGAGGATATCTATGTTTTTGGAGGAGAATATCTCAGCATTTTCAAGAGGCGATCTTTGCGTTCTGATAAGTGCTTAATCCCTGAATTTATTTTCTTATGTTTTGTTGATCTAGAGGATCTACAATCTCTATGTTGGACCTAAGTTACACCTCCCCAAGTTTCTACCAATATGTATACCTCTCGGCATTTGGATAAAAGGGAATCAACCCTTCAATATCCATGAGGGAGTGCCTACGCCAAGGATTAATTGGATCATTCCAGATGCGACTTACAAACAGTATTTCGGCAAGCTATGTAAGTTTGACTTTTATGACTACGTTTTTTTAAAAGGTATGGATCATAGTCTTAGTGAGACCCCATGCCTTCATCTTGGATTCTGTTGAAAAATGGTTATTACACATGAGGCTTGATTCCTAACGTTTGAAAACATTTTCTTGGTAGTGGCCGCATTGCTTGCATTCTCTATTTTTCCCATTAACAGATCCAGAATAACAGTTTAAATGCGCTTGGACCGGACTATGTGTCTTATTGTGTAGCGATCCAGCCTTTCCATATAAGTATTCTAGATTTTCATTTGCTAATGTGGAATGAAACCCTATATGCGATTTGTATCGAAAAATGTGGTTGGCTAGAGCTTCGGTCTAGCATTCCCACATTCACCTTTCAGTGCAGATCTAGGAGTAAACCATAGATGCGACTTACCTAAACATTTGACTGTGTATTTATTTATTTTTTTGGGGTCTAGCATTTCCAGGTTATTTTTGGGATGTGCATTTTATTCTTGTATTCTTATGGTTATGCCTTATGGTTGGGTCGAACCATGATTCTGGATCCACCACTATACCAAAGATCAATTTCGAAAGATAAAACTATTTGTTTGACTAAAGTAGTTAAACCTTCTCCCGTTATTCTAACAGAGATGGAACATTTGGGGATTGTTGCCCTATATTATTAAGAGCAATCTACTCCACTATGGGTTATTGGAAACTCCATTGCTAAATGATATATTATCTTTATGAACTAGGATCTATCGAGAATAAATCCTTTATGAGCTAGATATAAGGAAAAGGAGATTGTTTAGTTGCAAGAGGCTCTCTGCAAAGAGTCTTATGGCATGGTCAACCGGCCATGGATGAGCCGTGACTTTGTAAGTAATTAATTTATGATAAAGAAATGAAATGAATAACTAATTTTGTGGACGTAGCCTCGTGGATGAGGTGAACCATGTGAATCTGTTTTGTCTCATTCTTATTATTATGTAGTGCATGCTTATTTATTTTACATGATGATGCTGTTATGAATGCAGTATAATGGCTTATAATTGATGGATAAGGTCACTAAACATGTTTTTGCAGACACCTATTCCGAAAACTCATGACTTAAAGCATTGATGTACTTTGGGTATTTTACAGCTCGGGGGCTAGGAAACCCATCGGTTTCCTAGGGCCAGCAAACCTGCTGGTCGACAGGGTGGAAAATTAGAGCTGGAAATAAGGCTCCTTCACGAGCAGGAGAGGGAAAGGCAGGAGCAGGAGCGGTAGCAGGAGCAGAGTAGGATTCAAGAGAAGGATTAATTCGAGGTATTTTACTCGTAAACTATCTCTTTACTGCACAAAATTAAATGAAAAATATGAATTTGAAATAGATATTTTTCTTCAATGTTAAGGATAGACTCAGTGCTCTGCCCGGTAGACAAAGCACTACAGAATGGTATCAGAGCCCTAGGTTCTAAAACTGGAACCTAAAGGAGCCCTCTAGAAAATATATATGTATATATATTTTTACGTGCATAAACAAAAACAAAAGATTTTTTTTTTCTTGACATACAAAATAATTTCGCTCTTTCTAATATTCTTGCTTATTTTGTCCTCAATTGCGAGTCTTCCTATAAACCTGTATAATAAACCTGTATAATCAGACATGAAATTGCTTCATCATTGCAGTTAGTGATAAGGAGTAAGACATTACATAATGAAAGCAACTAATATTCATTCTCATGCATTGCAAATCACAAAATTTGCCGATTTGAAATAGTTATTTACCAGAAACCTACAAACATTAATGTTCTTCAAGACACGTGAATTCTTATAGAAATTATTGGAATAGAAGTAAAAGCTTCCAGAATAGAAGCAAAACAACCTAGACATCCGAAAAGGGGAACAAATATGCTAATTATCTGTATGGAATAATGAAAACTCTTGCTGCAAGTTAGAGATCAAACATATTTCTTGCGGTGATTATCCAGCCTGCAGAGCTTTGCACTGCTTAATAGTATTTGGTAGAGAACATTCCAAAATAGTCTTCTCTACAACAATGAAATAAGCTGCAATAGAAGCTGTAATCCACACAAAGAAATAGTGCACATTGGCCAAGCCCGCATCCGAGAGTCATCCATTTATGACCTAACATGTCTCAATCCATTGCACTCCAACGAGTTCATGCTCCAGTGCACGCTTGATTGCAGCCACCGACTTGAAAATAAAGAGTGCATGCATGTATGGACGTGTCATAAATAATTGACAGGTAACCTCACTTATGGACACAAGTCCTTCGTACACTAAGTGAATTGATTTATATTTTTTATTTATTTATTTATTTTATTAGAGGATATTTTGAAATGTTAAAGGTAATAATAAATTATTTCGTAAAATTTAACAAAATATCTACATTTATAAAATTAAAATTTAAAAGATCACTAGGTTATCTTTCCAATTTAAAAAAAAAAACTATCATAAAGTTGGATACACCATTATTCCTCATGCGCATACGAGACATGCTGGCAATCATTACTCTTAATTGTTGTTTATACAAACCCTAAAATATTAGAATGAATAGGGTAATGAAAACTTACCTAAAGAATTTTTACAGGCCTGCGAGAATGGCTGAGGGTTGAAACTCATACGGCCGAGTTTTGCAGCAATATTTTCTTATCAGCCAAAACATGAAAACCATCCAAAACCCCAGCGAAAATGATCAAATCCTGTAACAACTCCAAAACATAGTAACGATAAAGCATAAATTACCTACGGTGAGTCAAAAAAAAAGGAGAAAAAGAAAAGAAAAAAAAAGGGGACTCTAGAGGCATAAGGTAAGAATCCAAAGTGTTTGCAGCAGGAAACATAAATTACAAACCTGTCCATTTTCCAACTGTCATAAGCTCACGAAATTTTGTCAACACAGCGTTTTGTCCTTGATCAGCGCACAACAGCTAGTTCATCCCATTACCATATCAAGGATCCAAACTTTAAGACGTAGCGAAACCTAACAGGAATAGAAGACTTTGTGAAACCTGACAGGAATTAACGAACATGCAGGTGAAAGACAGATGCGTGACAGTACCAGCTCTATCGCTGGGTAAGCCATCTAGTCATGATCAACTCCATTCCCCATCAAGAGGAGCAACGATGGTCGTCATTGATGGAATGGAAATTTAAAGAGTACACAACCACTGCAAAAAGACTAAAGCGAGCGCTCTACCATGTGAGCTAAAGACTGCGCAGCAATTGAGTTAAACCATTTGTTTTTTTGACCATTTGCATTCTTTTTAAAAACCAATTACTTCTTTTTAAAACAATATATTATCCAGCGAATCTTCATTTAAATGAAACGCGCATAGATGTTGATGAATTTTGTTAATGGGTGTGAAGCTCTGAAGGAGTCCTGTTTCGGTTCTCAGTAGACTGGTACTGGTTTTGTTGGCCTCGCCCGGAATATCATTGGAGGAGGACATGGGACCCGGTCCTGCCGCTACCATATCCCTCTGCAACCTCTCAAATTGTTTTCTCCTGCTTCGATATTGCAAAATGTTTGCAATTCTACTGATACCCTGTACTGTTAATAGTTCAAAGATTTGAATCTCATGTCATGCCATTTATATGGTAGATGTTGATGAATACGTGTTGTGGGGAGAAGTCCGCGGGCTTGAAACTACCACCTCCTCTACAACTGCCAGCGCCTTAACCAACCACCGCACAGGTGGGACATGATAGAGAGAGTGTGAATCGCTTTCAGAACAGCGACGGCTCTTAAACTCAAGAAGTGAAGCTTTCTCAATACAAAGTCTTGTGAAGTTATTCCCATATCTAAGGGCATCTGCAAGACGAAGGAGGATTGAATTCACAAAGGCTCTACCTTGCCCAGAAGCCATCTTAAAAAGAGTTGATGTTAATGCCGTGACAATAGGCTCTTCACTCCATCTCTGGATCCTTTGCCCCATCTTCATAATAGCTTCTAAATGTGCACCAGGCTTATTAGAACGCAAGCCTCGCTCTAATTTGGACGTTCCATTGCATTGCCTGGGCTGTTCAGAAGTTAAAATCAATTTGGTCAGCATTATGATACCTACCGACCCCCAATTTGTCGAGCATGAGTGCCAAGGCGGAGACACCATCCAGTTCTTCCTGAGGCACGGATCAATCGGATGACCGGTCTGTTTTAGCGAGCAATGCAAGCGACCAAGAGATGGAGTGGGTGGTGGAGGACTGGCGTGTAAGCTTCATGCAGCATGAGCATCATGCGATTGTCCACCTAGCCTTCATGCAGGGATGGCTTGGTACAGGTGCTTATGGCAATAGGTTAAGGAAATTTGCGGGGATACGCGCTTTGGTTAGGCCACATATAATTTGAAGTTTGGTTAAGTTATTATATATAACGAGTTAAGAGATCTAGTCTATCGGTTGGATAGAGTACAACTAGTATAACTTAAAATCAATATCGAAGATCAGTTTAAACCTTTTTAGAATGGTTTTTTTTAATTTATTAAATTAATAGGAAAGAAAAATTGATATTTATACCTAAAAATTTCACTAAAATAATTTTGAATTAATAAAGTTGTATATATAATATTAAATGTTAATATTATATATATAAAGTTGTATATATAAAATGTTAATATTATATATATACACATAATAATAACTTAGTTTCAACTAAGAGATTTCAAAGTATTGAATCCATTTTTTATTATTATTTATTTTGAAAACTTTGTGGTGTGATTGTGGAAATATAAACTTTAACATCGTTTCATAATAAAATTTACATGCTTAATTTTTATAGGTTAGAAAACTACTTTATAGGTTAGAAAACATATCGACCTGTCATATATATATCTTAAATAATAAGTTAGAATGTTATTTTAGAAGCAGTCATATGATCGCACATGATGAACTTTATGAATTAGATTTAGGCTCGAATCATTATTATAGGAATTATATATATAAGTAGATTTGGGGTTTTATAAATTAATTATATATATATATTGTTGCAAAGGCATAGTTGATGAATTTAAAATTTAAATGAAAGTTATACGATGTATTATTATCATTATTATTATTATTATTATTATTTATTATTATTTCTTTAAATGCATAGATTAAATATAAGTATTATGATTAAAATAAAGGTAAGGTTAATTAAATATAATATTTAATGTTATTTTGCTTTAATGTAACATTAAATGTTTAGCCATAGCATATAAATGTTAAGTGATTAAAGTTGAATGTTAATTCTAAACCTAACGATATAGATAACATTAAAATTTAGATAAGGTAACGTTAGTTATTCTATGTTATTGGAAATTCAAATATTAAACTTAAGGCATTACCGAAAATTTGACTGATAGTCGAAGATGTGAGATGGATGTAAAATAAGAAAAACAAGACACTATTGAGACTAGCATTTCAAGCTGAACGTTAAGGCATAGATTAAAACCCAAGATGAAACCGTTTAATGAAAGCGACTATACAAGTTTTTATGCAAATATTGATAATTTGTCGCTATGCATAAATATAAGCATTGCATAACTAAAATTTTATCTCTGCAATTATTAGGTTGAGATAATAATGGCATAATGTTGTTGAATATGCCAGGAATTATCATGGTTCAAACACGCAGAGGTCAAGATCAAGGTAGAGGGCGGGGTCGAGGTCGACCACCCTCGCCACCACCACCGACCCCAGATCATGCACCCTCACCGCCGCCACAGATTCCACCACCGTCACCGCCAAGGGTAACCTCCAGTCTTGAGATGGGGGTGATACTCAGATCCTTGGAAACCATCATGGCCACACTAAACAGGCAGTCGAAGAGGATCGCAGAGGTAGAAACCACGCAGGTGAGCCAAGAAAACTCTGAGAGGGCACAGGTCCCAAGGCAAGAACCACTTCAAGATATTTCTAGAGAGCTGCAAAAGATCAAAATTCCTTAGTTCTCTGGAGGACGACCGGGTAAGCACGCTGAAGCGTGGCTCGAGGGTATGAAGAGGTGCTTCGCACTAAACGAGTATACTTCGAGTTCCAAGGCTAGAATGGCCATCTTCCAGCTAAAGGGAGATGCCCTAAATTGGTGGTCAGACCTTGAGAAACAATTTCACCTTACTCCTTTGTCTGTTTCATGGGAATTATTCGAGGAGAGGTTCAACATGAAGTATCTTCCAGCTTATTACAGGGAACAACAGGCGGGTTCCTTTCATGCTTTGGTACAGGGAAACATGATGGTGGAAGAATATGAAGCTAGATTCATGGAACTGGTAAAGTATGTTCCATACTTGGACTCGGATGATCGACAAGTGGAGCGATTTGTGTATGGACTCAACTACAAGATCAGGGCTGCAGTATGGATGTGGAAGCCATCTTCAGTTGCCATAGCAGTTGATTATGCTCGCTATGCTGAGGATATGTCAGATGCAAAGGGAGGAATCAAGTTGATAGGATCCCATCAGTATGTTACAGGGAAGGCCCCACGACCATAATTTCGAGGAGGGCAATCCAGACCTCCTCCTTATGGTAACCGGTTCACCTTGAGGGGTAACACTTCAGTTAACTCAGTATCGTAGGCTTCATCAACAAACCATGGGAACCGAGGACGAACACAGGGCAATTCCTATAGAGGATCGAGAAGTTTCAGAGGATCTCGGGGAAGAAACACATCCCAAAGGACTCCTCCCAGCAGCATGCAAGCACCACCTAATGTATCTTGTTGGGGATGTGGAGGTCCTCATTTTCAACGGGAGTGTCCTAAAGGGAAGACTAGCAGCAGGAAGCAAGAATGAAAAGCATCCATGAGCAATTCTGATAAAACTCATTGGATTCATGCAGCTGTTCACAACCACCAGGCAGAACATCAGTCCACCGTGGTAGAATCATCTGGTAAAGTAAACAATGTCAAACTTAAAATTTTATTTGACCCTAGTGCAACAGATAGTTTTATTTCACCATATGAATTAGATAAATGTGGGTTGACAGCCTGCGAGCACGATGATTTTGAATTAGTCGAGATGGTTTCAGGGGTTAAACAGGAAGTAGGTCTTAAGGTAAGGGGGTGTCACATGGAATTAGGAGTATGCACCACTGAGTTGGATGCTTATGTCACCAATTTGGGCACCTATGACCTCATTATCAGCATGGATTGGTTAGAAGACCATAGAGCTTTCATGGATTTTTATGCAAAGAAATTCTTGTGCCTTGATGATGAGGGTCGAGCAATCCAAATCCAGGGGCGAAAAAGGAAGATATCCCTTCGTTTCATCTCCACGGTGAAAGCTAAAAGGTGTCTAAGACAAGGATGTCAGTTGTTTGTAGTTCAGATGGTGAGCAATAGTAAAGGACCTTCCTTGAACTCTTACCCAGTATTATCTGAGTTCAAGGATGTCTTTCCAGAAGAACTTCCACAACTACCTCCAGAGCGAGAGCTTGATTTCACGATCGAACTGAAACCCGGTGCGGAGCCGATCTCAAAGACTCCTTATAGAATGACAACCCCTGAGCTTCGAGAGTTGCAGATCCAGTTAAAAGAGTTGCTAGAATTGGGACTAGTTAGACCTAGCATCTCACCATGGGGAGCGCCAGTGATCTTTGTTAAGAAGAAGGATGGATCTTTGTGACTGTGCATAGATTATAGGTATTTGAACAAAGCCACAGTGAAGAACAGGTATCCTATACCAAGAATTGATGACCTATTTGATCAGATGAAAGGCACATCAGTCTTCTCTAAGATCGATTTGCGGTCAGGGTATCACCAGCTTAGGATTAAAGAAAATGACATTCCTAAGACTGCTTTTCGAACTCGATTTGGGCATTATGAGTTCATAGTGGTACCATTTGGTTTAACAGATGCTCTAGCAGTATTCATGAGCCTCATGAATAGTGTCTTTCGAAATTACTTGGACAACTTTGTTCAGGTATTCTTAGATGACATTCTTATATATTCTAAAAACGAGAAGGAGCACGAGGAGCACTTGCGGTTGGTCTTAACTTGCTTAAGGGAACATAAACTATTTGGTAAATTGTCGAAGTATTCTTTCTTCCAAAAGGAGATTCACTACTTAGGGCATATCATCTCACGAGAAGGGATCTCAGTGGACCCGAAAAGGTGAAGGCCATCGAGGATTGGCCAATCCCGAAGAATGCGCATGAGGTGCGTAGCTTCATGGGACTAGCAGGGTACTACCAAAGATTTGTGGAAGGATTCTCCAAGATTGCAAAACCCATCACCACCTTACAACGAAAGGGAATCAGATATGAATGGACCAATGAATGTGATGCCTCGTTTGCTGAATTAAATAGATTGTTGACGAGTGCACCAATCTTACGGGTACCACACATGGATAAAGACTTCATGGTATGTACTGATGCCTCGAAGCAAGGGTTAGGAGAAGTTCTGATGCAGGAAGGTGGGGTAATAGCTTATGCATCTCGTAAGTTGAAGCCTCATGAGGAGCAATATGCCACCCATGATCTGGAATTGGCAGCAGTTATGCTGGCACTAAAATTATGTAGACACTACTTGGTTGGCAAAAGTTTCACACTTAAAACAGATCATCAGAGTTTGTAGTATATTTTTACACAAAGGGATCTAAATGCTAGGCAGCGACGATGGAGTGAGTTCATGAGTGAGTATGACTTTGGTATCTCATATATCAAAGGAAAGGAGAATGTGGTGGCAGACGCTCTAAGTCGAAGGCCGAGGATTTTCTCCTTAATACCCTTGAGAGTGGATTTGAAGGAGAAAGTGCTCGAACAACTCTTGGGAGATGGTTGGTATATAAAGGTAACTTCAGATATTCAGAGTGGGAAGAAGTGTGAGTCGAAGTATTATGGGTACCATATTGAGGTAGATGGGTTGCTGCGGTACTAAGGGAGGATGTATATCCCTAAAGAAGGTGGTCTCAGGGAAACAATCCTTAGAGAGTCCCATAGGGCACATTATTGTGCGCACCCTGGAGTGAAGAAGATGTATGCAGACATGAAGAAACTCTTCTTCTAGGCCGGTATGAAGAGCGACGTAATGGATTTTGTTTCGAAATGCCTAGAATTCCAGCAAGTCAAGGGAGATCATCGACACCCAGCTAGTCTCTTACAACCTCATGATATTCCTGAGACTAAATGGGAAGTCATTTCCATGGACTTCGTTGTGGGATTTCCCCTCACATCCTCGAGACATAATGCTATACTCGTAGTGGTCGAAAAACTAACCAAAAGTGCCCACTTCATTCCAGTAAGAGACACCTATGATGTGACGGATGTAGCAAGGGTATTCATAAATGAAATTGTACGCCTTCATGGAGTTCCAAAGAAGATAATTTCTGACCGAGACCCTAAGTTTACCTCCAGATTTTGGACAAGCATGCAGTCAGCATTCGGAACCCATCTGAACTTGAGCTCATCTTATCATCTTGAGACAGATGGGCAGACAGAGAGGGTGAATCAGGTAATGGAGGACATGCTTAGGATGTATGTTATGGATCAGCAGACACAATGGGAGAAATATCTTCCTCTAGTAGAGTTTGCATATAACAACAGTCATCACAGCTCCATTGGTATGCCTCCATACCAGGCATTATATGGGAGACCTTGCAGGACTCCATTCAGTTGGGACAGGTTGGAGGATCGTGTTTTAGTAGGGCCTGAGTTGCTTCAGGAGATGGAAGAGCAAGTGGTATAGATCAGGAAGCGGCTCAAAGAAGCATAGGATAGGCAAAAGAGTTATGCTGATGCACACAGAACCGATAGAAGTTATGAGGTAGGGGATCGTGTATTTATACGCATCCGACTGAATAAAAGAACCATTTGGTTTGGAAAGGGGACCAAGTTGTCACCTCGCTTTATAGGGCCATTCGAGATTCTGGAGAGAATCGGACCGGTAGCTTATCGTCTTGCACTGCCACCCCACTTGTATAGGACTCATAATGTATTTCATGTTTCAGTATTGTGACATTACATAGCCGATGAATCTCACAAAATTCATTGGAAGGACTTGCAGGTCTCGGATGAGGGAACCTTCACGGCCGAACCATTACGTATACTAGATCATAGAGTTCGACAGCTCCGTAGTCTACACGTGGACCAAGTCAAGGTCTAGTGGGACAAGTATAGCCCAGGATCTGCTACCTAGGAGGACACATAAACTATGCGTCAAAATTTTCCCTCACTATTTTGACCATGACTTCAGGACGAAGTTTCCTGAAGGGTGGATGTATGTAATACCCATATTTTGACTCCAACATATTTATCACTCAGACTTATTACAGTGTATTTACTTATTATCTTTGGACTCAACTATACTTCATGAACTATGTTTTGGCAGGTTATATTATATGTGGTTATTTACAGATGTTATGATGTTAGCAGGATTATGCTCTAATTATGATATTTTGATATTACCATGCTTATACTACACTTTGATCATGATGTTACGACGATTAACATGCCTGTGTAGATGCTTTGATTATGATGTTATGAGGATTATCATTTATATGAATGTATTGTGCTTATGCGATTATCATGCAGTAGTCGTCATCAGATTCATTTATTTCATAACTAAAACACATAGTTGATAGCAATTCTTGGTATGATGTGATATGTATGATGAGGTACATGGGTACCCATCCATGATATGATTTATTTTGTGATTTTATGATGAAAGGAAATAATGTGAATGATAATGGACCAACTATTCATTTAATGTTGTTATGAATACATGTTTTGCATAGTGCTAACCTGCAGGGTACAGGGGCTATGTGATAGCCGAGTATGTGATGCAAGTATGACTCAATACATAGCTTGAAAGAGCCTTATTGCCAAATGATGATACGATGACACGTACCAATAAACTGGATAGCAGCAAAGTATGTTTTGATAGGGTATATAGACCCAGGATGTTGAGAGGGATGGATGTGTTCCAACCTATGTTTTTATGATACCCGAGGTCGTGGGAGGACAGTGCTGAGACACGCTCTCCATGTTGTTGTGATGACGATGGTTGAGTACCCGAGGTCGTGGGAGGGTCGTGCTGAGACACACTCCCCATGTTGTTGTGATGACGACGGTCGGATGCCTGCTAGGAGAGGGTAGGTCCGCTGTTCAGCCGACGCTATCACTCTCAGGTTCTTATGTGGTCAAGTCGGTGAAGCCGACATCCACTTCTATACTAGCAGAGGAAGGATAGGGAGGATGCGGACGTAGGTTAGGATGGGTGGACATCTTAGTTATTATGGTTGAATGTTGGACAATTATGATACTGGAAGTAGTGATGGTAGGTACCAATCTTAACTGACTAACTAATAAGAACATAATTGTTAAATAACTCCAAATGTCACAAGAGATCATATTATATCTGTATATGGGTCATGTTGCGTGAAATATTATTTGTATCTGTTAGAATTTAGGGGTTTTTGCTATAGTACATGTGCATCCTGTGCATGTAATGGCCATGCATGCACACCTCACACATGCACGCTAGTATGAAATATTTAATAGTTGATAGGTTAACTAAGTAATTGTGAATTGCTTTAAACCTATAAATGTACCTAGTATCACTATTTTTGACCATAACTTCGGGACGAAGTTTCCTGAAGGGTGGGTGTATGTAATGCCCCATATTAATTAATGATTAGTAGTAAGTGCTTTTAATTAATTTAAAAAAAAAAAAATTTATTAAGGTTAATTATTAAGTATTTATTATTTAGTTATTAATAAATAATAATTAACAAAATTGTGATTATCATTACCTTGCCGCTCAGTATAAAACTTAGGTAAACCACAATGTAAAATTCTAGGACATTCGGTTAGGTGTGTAACACATACCATTAAGAAAAAATAACACATGTCAAACAAAAATTTAACTACACTGCCCAAGAATAAGAATAACATAAATTAATGAAAGGGGCGGTGGAAGAAGGAAGGCGGTGAAGGAAGGAGGTATAAGGGAAATTTTTACGGAAGAACGGGAGTGAAGAAATTTTTACGGAAGAATAGAGAGGAAGAAGGGAGAAAATTTTGGGATTAACTCTAGGTAGATTTGTACTCTGAGTGAAGGAGGTTGCTGTCCATTTTATTGGTACATGGGCTCGGGGGCTAGGAAACCCGTCAGTTTCCTAGGGCCAACAAACCTACTGGTCGGCAGGGTGGAAAATCAGAGCTGGAAATAAGGCTCCTTCAGGAGCAGGAGAGGGAAAGGCAGGAGCAGAGCAGGATTCAAGAGCAGGATTAATTCAAGGTATTTTACTCGTAAACTATCTCTTTACTGCACAAAATTAAATGAAAAATCTGAATTTGAAATAGATATTTTTCTTCACTGTTAAGGATAGACTAAGTGCTCTGCCCGACAGACAGAGCACTATAGTAGGTTAAACAGAAGGATTCTGAGGCAGCATAGTTATTGCGAATTGTGTGGCATAGATGTCACTGTGTTTTGCCAGTAGAAATTCCACTGCGATTGCAGAGTGCTTCCCATAAGTCGCAGGATATATGGGAGAGGAGCAACTTGGTACAACATTGGAAAATGCAGATGTCGTAATCATTCCTGATGTTGTTCCTCGAAAACCTTGCCTGACCATGATGTTCTCTTCAAACATCAATGTGGGGATGGTCAAATCCCTTTTCTCTACATTTTTCAAAATACTACCGAGAGGTGAGTTGTCCCAACTAATTATCTTATTGAAGCTTGAGGAAAACCAATACCTAAAACATATATAGACTGCAATGTGTTTTAACTATTTGAAATAGAAACAAGGATAGCGAGGTGTCTTTTAACCTAAAAATATATATAAACACTGTAAGGTGTCTAAATAAATTGAAATAGAGGTAAATACTACAATGTGTACTAAGAATGCACATTAATTTAAGCGTTGTATTTTGATAAAGCTTGCCATTAGACATACGACTTGTCTGGATAGAGTTTGCCAGTGAAATATGCGATTTTGTCTTGATAAAGACAGCCCGGCGAGATATGTTTGGTTTTGTTATAGGCTTCTTTCGGCCTTTTGACTTTTGAAATAGATTCATGACCTTTCCCCTACCTCTGTCCATGCGTGGAACCTGATAAACGACCAACTAGCAGAGGCAGGTATAAACTTTAAAAAAAAACTCAAAACGGTGAGAGGTTCTTATTGTGAAGCGTATTTCAAGTATGGAAAACGATTAATGTTATTTGTTTAAATATGAATTATTCTTTGAAATTTCTGGCATTGGTGCGGTTCTCCTTTTTATGTCAGTAGATGATATTAATCACAGCACTGAATTGGGTAAGGAATCTTCACGGTGGCACAAGAAGTGAACTATATTAATTAAAATCTAATTTTTTATATAGTGCTCATATGGATTTATCCCCCTGATATAAGGTAATTCTTAGTGTATTAAACCTAATAAGAACACACACTAAGGTTGTTTTCTAAAGGGCAATAAGGAGCAGTACGACTCCAATCCCAATACCTGGAAAATTCATACTAGGTTATGCACATGAATTAGTTGAACATAAATCTAACCTTGTCGACTTGGGTATGTCACATGTAAGGTCTAGATTGATAACTATGTGTTGTATGGGATGTAACCTTAGCTTCTCTTTGAAAGGATTGTTCATTGAATCCAGTAGTAGGTATAATGAAATACTCTATGAGGAGTACTTGAATTTTAAACCAAAGACATGCAGGCAACAGAGTTGTTTTGGATTGTAACCCGCCCTTTTGGAAAATAATATTACATGATGCTACGGTTTGGTGGACGTAACCCCGAGTTTGGGGTGAACCACGTACATCTTCTCTCTGTGTGATTAGTTCTTATGTTTTGTGTTTTATTGATTGGAATTAAATAATATCTCATATATGTTGAAATTCATGATGTTAAGAAAGATTGCTCATATAGGTTCTTGATGTTAAGAAGGATTGCTCATATATGTTGAAATTCACAATGTTAAGAAATATTGCTCGTATATGTTGGAATTCATGATGTTAAGAAGGATTGTTTATGCAACATGATTTAAGCCTAGTTTGAAACATGATGGATATTCAGTTTTCCAGTCCTTTAGAATTTACGTAAAGTACCAATTATTACAATGTGTATGCGTGCACCCTTCTTTGTTTTGAACTAAATTCTTTCTCTGGGATACACATAAATTGCAATGCCATATATGTTGAGTTGCCGTGAAGGGGAAACGTATTACTTAGTTGTTACTTTAATAATGAGAAGTAATATTTAAGGTACTTGAAAAATAAATCTCCTTAGCAGTACATAGATACAATAAACCTCGGTTGGGTTTTCAGTATTCCTTCTTAATGAACTATCTCGAGTATTTTCAATGATAGGATTGCAAGGATAAACTTTAAACTTAGTCTTGATTCATGATGTTTCGATGAATGATTTACAAGTGTCATTTTTCATCATTTACCGGTCCTAAGGATAACTATTCCAAGCCATAGGTAGTAGTAAATTGAATGTAATTTGCACGATTGGTTTTTCTAACAAGGAGAATGGATGTAAGTCATCGAATGAATGTCTTTCCATGCATACAGAATGACCTTATCGAATCGGATTGAACATGTTTCATCTCACACTAACAGGTTTGAATATTTTGTAGTAGCAGTGAAGTGAAACATTTACCAATTTCACACCTAATGACATTGTGGTACAAGAGGTACATTACATAAAATAATTACTTTATTTTTTTAAAAACATGAATTTTTTAAAAATGTTATATATTTAATAAATGGAATAAACAAATTTTCCATGTGCTACAAAATTTTTCATTTTCTAAAATGCCATTTATTTAATAAATGAAATCAAGAAAGTATCTGCATTGTACATAATGGAACCTTTTTATGCATTGTGCATGCAATTGGTAAGATT